>JAWMAG010000003.1:13482500-13742500 GCA_037013455.1 Ceratitis rosa
TCCTTTCCAATGCTGACCGCTTTGAGATATTGCCTATAGGTCTTTGATAGGAGCACGCCGGCACACCAAAACCTCATAAACGACGATGACATAAGTGACCGATTTCGCTGCTGAGCAGAAGCATTTTTGAAAATATAAATTTTCGAATTATGAAAACGATGGACTGAAAAATTTAATTTACGAATTAAAAGTAAAAAGCAGCTAACAGAAGTACCGCAAAAAAACAAGAAAATGGATTAAAAATAAACAAAAACCGGCAATTAAATGCCGCAAAGTGAAAATATCCCATCGCATTGAAAATACGAGCATAAAATATTCGTAATGTAAAGTCATCAGCTTGACAGTGGCAACACCTTTGCCAAATGTCTTTGTCATTTGTGTCAATTCGCCAACATTAATTTGTTAAAAGCAATTTGGCCAAAAAGAATCAGGTTTTATTATTTTTATTAATAACTCTGCTTATGAGCATTAAAAGTGACAATATCCATTCACACTGACAAAAATTGACAAAATAAGAAATGAAGAAGTTTTTTGGCATTTATGGTGGAAACCGTAACCGTCTGTAGGCTGCGGGCGTTAGACACATAAAGACAGCAGTTACATATTCATAAAAACACCATTTTATGCGCAAATAGACACACAGTCAAATGTGAGTATGTATGTATGTATGTAGTAATATATTTACCCTGAATGTTATACACTCAATACACGTTTTTACTTATTGTGACCTGAAGCAGACACAAATCACAGCTGGTGCGCAAATTCCATTAGCTCAGCAGAAGGACAACATGTGATTTGTACGTACGTATTTCTGCTCCATAACAAACAAAAATACTAACATACAATTGGAATATACACACATACATAATATATAGTTTTCTGTAGAATGTTTGTAATGAAGGAGCGCCAGCAAATTAGACCGATGATGTGGCAACTCTGGCAAGGTGGCGACATTGAACTGGGAGTGCCTTTGGTGCTGGCATGACGCAGCTGGCCATTTACTACAGCGACGTCAGCTTAGTTGGCTGGCCCAAGATGACAACGAAGCAATACACAAATACGCATATCGGTGAAGTGGGTAAAGAGTATTTGGATAAATGAAGAGTTAGGCGAGTAACGGTAATCTGAAGGCGCAACATGTCATTCACGACAACAGCACTCAAGTATATGTGTGTACACGCCTGACGATTGGCGACTGAGAACTGAGGACTGAGGACTGTCGACAGATGGCCAAAAGGCAACAGAAATGTACCATATACGAAGAATGTAAGAGGGGCGTAAATAACTGTATTGAATTGCTTTAGTGAAATTGAAGTGAAAGTGAATGAAGAGCCAAGGACAGGATTGTGAAACAGTTGTGGAAATTATTGCGCTCGAGGAGTGCAAAGCAAGCTTTGGTCAGAGACTGACAGAAATGTTACTTTGTGTGTTATTTGAAAGAATGTTGCTGCATTTGTCAAACTGTCAACATTAAATGCGCACAGGCGTACATATATAACACACAAATATGTATGGTACATATATGTATTTATGAGCATACATACAAGGCGTCTATCTGTATACCTTAGAGTGTCATATACTTGGCGTTTGGCCATTTAGGTAACATATTTGTGTGTTGGTTACACACGAATTCACTCACTCAGTTACTCATTCACTCACAATGTCACGTAATCACTTAGTCGGCCACGCAGGCAGGCAGGCTTTCGAACCGTTCGTCATTTATGCAGTTTGTGATATTTGCTGTCGTAATTCATTGTCCGTCGTTGTTGCCTTTGACAATTTCCAATTGAATGTCGTCAGACTTGTGTACTTATATATGTGTGTTATATTTACTCCAAGAGTAAATCAGTAGTGTATGCCATTGCGTATACGTAATTATTGAAAATTTCTCGTATTGAGTGAAGACGCCGCCTGGTGTTGGCATGATTTTACGTACAGATTATTAAATATTATATTAATTTCTTCGAAGTGTGTAAGCATAAGCCGAACATCTCCTAGAAACACAAGAGTATGGGAGAAGCAGTAAAGTTGATTACCAGGCCTAAAATAATGCGACATTTTGGCTTCTACGAAGATTTAAATAATTTAATTAACAACATGATTTTATCTACTTGAGTTGAAGCTTTAAAAGCCAGAATTATGCCAATAGCTTCTATTACTTACCCTTGTTTACTATATATAATTTATAGTATTATTTCGAAGAATTTCGGCATTCAATGGTGTTTAAATGTTTTCCTGGTAAATACATATATGTATATGTGCTCATTACTCATAATACAGGAATTTAAGGCAAATAATATTATTAAAATGAATATAACTCATAAATCTGCGTAAATAGTCTAGAAGTTTTTAGTCAATATTTAGTTTTGATTTTGATTTTCAAAAGGATTTCTGCCGAAATCGATTGAATTTGAATGTTCATGAACGAATATCAAAGCTTATTAGTACGTTTAAATGCTACAAAAGCCCAGAGCTTGACGAAATTGTACCTATTCAATTATAACAGTCCTTGGATATCAACGTCAGCATACAGCCAGCTATATTGGAAGGAGACTTCGGTCTAAACTACATACCCAAACTATGGAGGGAATCGAAAGTTGTTTTTATTCCCAAATGTGGAAAGGTGTTTCATAGTAAACCGAAGGATTTTAGATGCATAAGTCTGATATCCTTCCTGCTTAAGGCAGCTGATTAATGGAGATTCACCTTAGGTCTAATGTAGATCACAATCTCCCGAAAACCCTACATGCCTATATGAAAGACAGGTCAACGGAGATAACACTGCAGACGGTAGTATCAAAAATTGAGAGATCTATCTCGGTCAAAAAATTCAGCCTGAATATTGAGAATGCCTTCAATAATACAGCGCCAAATGCAATTATATCTGGCCTGACTTGCCTGGGCATCGATCGTCGGGTGATTTCTATTATACACCAAATTTTCAGATGCACGGTTCTAAGATCTGAGATCGCTGGACAGTCGGCACTTAGGTATTGCAGCAGAGGAACCCCATAAGGTGGGGTCCTTTCGCCTCTTCTATGGGTTTTGGCAGTAAATTAACTGCTGTGATACATGGAGAAGAAAAGGGGCTGAAGGGTCGTAGCGTGTGCGGACGATCTGGCGGTTATTGTAAGTGGCAAATTCCCACAAACTTTGTGCGATGTTGTGCAAATCGAACTGAAGGGAATAAAAAAGTGAGCCATTGATGCTGAACTGGGCATTAACCCACAGAAAACTGAACTCGTTCTTTTCACCAGGAGTTATAAAATTTCTTAGTTCACAACACCAACGGAACGGACCTGCGTATTGCTGAGTCTACAAAATGCCTGGGACTCATCCGAAACAGGAAATTAAGCTGGACATAGAACTCAGAGGAAAGTATGGGTAAAGCGTACATTGTCTCCTATATACCAGCAAAGATGCGATAGGCAGGAAATGGGGCATGTCACCCAAAATAGTGTGTTGGATTTATATCACAGTTGTTGGGCCTATACTTCTCTGTGGGGTTGTAATCTGGTGGCCAACACTTGAGAAAAAATCAACCACCTCTAAATTCTATAGAGTACAAAGGAGTCTGAATGGATAGTTATAAGCCATGGGCATACAAGCATCCTAGGAAGATCACGTCTACCGGAAAAAATGAATTACTGCATATCATCTACTGACTTCAAGACAGATTTCAAGGTAATTATCTCGAATATAAACCTTTGGGACAGGATAATAACTGCGATCGCCGACTCGATTAATTTGTATACGGACGGGTCAAAATTAGACACAGGGTCGGTGATGAAATTTAGTCAAAGGAACTTGGTATCTGTAAATCCTGTCACTTAACGGATCACTGTAGTGTTTTCCAGGCAGAATTGATGGCCATAGAGGAGGCTGTCAATTATCTCAGATCAATGGTACTTTCGAATAGAAAGGCCGCATTACGAGCTCTGGAGTCTCCAAACCATGAAACCATAGAGAACTGCCGCAGATCACTTAACGTGATGATTAAGCAGTTCTCTCTGGACTTGGGATGGGTGCCGGGTCACAGTATCATACAGGGTAATTAGATGGCGGTCAAGCGTTCAAGCAAGGGCGCTTCCATTTCACTCCATCGTCATCATGGAAAAGTTCGGCCATGCCGCTCTCCACTTGAAGATGTCGACTCAAGATCAAGAAGTCTCAACAGTAGAACAGTAGAAGGTCATGTGATCTTATTGAGCTGAAAACGAAGGAGATGTCTATGGTTATAGGTCTTCTTACGGGACGCAGAGAGATTGGGCGTACCATCTTATGACTTCTGCAGAAGTTGCAGAGAGGAACAAGCACCTGAAACTGGTTCGATTAGCTGGTGTGGGTCATTAGGATCCTCAGTGGTATCACAATGTACCCACTTGTGACCTAGGTGAGCCGATGCCCGGCAGCCATTTTAGACAACCAACCAAAGTTCAGTAATCCAGTGAAATTCTGACTATCATTAAAAATATATCCACTCCAACAATTCTATTCTTCTTCTTCTTTATTGGCGTTGGCACCGCTTACGCGATTATAGCCGAAGCAATTACAGCGCGCCATTCATCTTTTCTTTTCGCTGTTTGGCGCCAGTTGGAAATGCCAAGTGCACCCAGGTCACTCTCTACTTGATCTTTCCAACGGAGTGGAGGTCTTCTTCTTCCTCTGCTTCCACCAGCGGGTACTGCATCAAATATTTTCAAAGCTGGAGTGTTTTCATCCATTCGGACGACATGGCCTAGCCAGCGTAGCCGCTGTCTCTTCATTCGCTGAACTATGTCAATATCGTCGTATAGCTCGTACAGCTCATCGTTCCATCGTCTGCGGTATTCGCCGTTGCTAATGCGCAAAGGACCATAAATCGTTCGCAGAACTTTCCTCTCGAAGACTCCTAGAGCCGACTCATCAGATGTTGACATCGTCCACGCTTCTGCGCCATATATTAGGACCGGTATAATGAGCGACTTGTAGAGCTTGATTTTCGTTC
Source organism: Ceratitis rosa (assembly GCA_037013455.1). Taxonomy (NCBI): domain Eukaryota; kingdom Metazoa; phylum Arthropoda; class Insecta; order Diptera; family Tephritidae; genus Ceratitis; species Ceratitis rosa. The sequence goes on from JAWMAG010000003.1 coordinate 13,487,488, forward strand.
GTCGAGAGAGGACTTTACTTTTCAATTGCCTACTCAGCCCAAAGTAGCACCTGTTGGCAAGAGTGATTCTGCGTTGGATTTCAAGGCTGACATTGTTGTTGGTATTAATGCTGGTTCCTAGATAGACGAAATTATCTACGACCTCGAAGTTATGACTGTCAACAGTGACGTGGGGGCCTAGTCGCGAATGCGATGACTGTTTGTTTGATGACAGGAGATATTTCGTCTTGCCCTCATTCACTACCAGACCCATTCGTTTCGCTTCTTTATCAAGTCTGGAGAAAGCAGAACTCACGGCGCGGTTGTTGAGGCCAATAATGTCGATATCATCGGCGTACGCCAGCAGCTGTACACTCTTATAGAAGATTGTACCTTCTCTATTTATTTCTGCAGCTCGTATTATTTTCTCCAGCATTAAATTAAAAAAGTCACACGATAAGGAATCACCCTGTCTGAAACCTCGTTTGGTATCGAACGGCTCGGAGAGGTCCTTCCCGATCCTGACGGAGCTTTTAGTGTTGCTTAACGTCAGTTTACTTAGCCGTATAAGTTTTGCGGGGATTCCAAATTCAGACATAGCGGCATAAAGGCAGCTCCTATTCGTGCTGTCGAAGGCGGCTTTAAAATCGACGAAAAGGTGGTGGGTGTCGATTCTCTTTTCACGGGTCTTTTCCAAGATTTGGCGTATGGTGAATATCTGGTCAATGGTTGACTTACCAGGTCTAAAGCCACACTGATAAGGTCCAATCAGTTTGTTGACGGTGGGCTTTAGTCTTTCACACAATACGCTTGATAAGACCTTATATGCGATATTAAGAAGGCTTATTCCACGATAATTGGCGCAGACTGTGGGATCGCCTTTCTTGTGGATCGGGCAGAGCACACTTAAATTCCAATCGTCGGGCATGCTTTCATCCGACCATATTTTACAAAGGAGCTGATGCATGCACCTGATCAGCTCTTCGCCGCCGTGTTTGAATAGCTCGGCCGGTAATCCATCGGCCCCTGCCGCTTTGTTGTTTTTTAAGCGGACGATTGCTATTCGCACTTCTTCATAGTCGGGTAACGGAACAACTTTCCCATCGTCATTAATTGGAGTTTCGGGTTCACCATCTCCGCGTGTTTCCTGTTCACTGCCATTCAGCAGGCTGGAGAAGTGCTCCCTCCATAAATCGAGTATACTCTGGGCATCTGTCACTAGCTCACCTCCCTGGGTCCTACAAGAGTTCGCTCCGGTCTTGAAACCTTTTGTAAGTCGCCGTATCTTTTCATAGAATTTTCGAGCGTTACCCTTGTCGGCCAGCTTCTCAAGCTCCTCGTACTCGCGCATCTCGGCCTCTTTCTTTTTTTCTCTGCAGACGCGCCTTGCTTCCCTCTTCAGTTCTCGGTATCTATCCCACCCCGCACGTGTTGTGGTTGATCGCAAGGTTGCGAGGTAGGCAGTCTGTTTTCTCTCCACTGCGACACGGCAGTCCTCATCGTACCAGCTGTTTTTGCGACCTTTCCGAAATCCGATGGTTTCGTTTGCAGCTGTACGCAGGGAGTTTGCGATGCCATCCCACAGTTTCCTTATACCGGGTTGCTGATGAGTGCTCTCAGAGAGCAGGTGTGCAAGTCGAGTAGAAAATCGCTCGGCAGTCTGTTGTGATTGCAGCTTTTCAACGTCGAACCTTCCTTGTGTTTGTTGATGGACGTTCTTCGATACACAGAGGCGCGTGCGTATCTTCGCTGCGACAAGATAGTGATCCGAGTCAATGTTGGGACCTCGGAACGTACGCACATCTAAAACACTGGATACATGTCTTCCGTCTATCACAACATGATCGATCTGGTTGGAAGTTTTCCGATCTGGAGACAGCCAAGTAGCTTGGTGAATTTTTTTGTGCTGGAATCTAGTGCTACAGACAACCATATTTCGGGCCCCGGCGAAGTCGATCAGCCTCAGACCATTTGGAGATGTTTCGTCGTGGAGACTGAATTTTCCGACAGTCGTACCAAAGATACCTTCTTTGCCCACCCTAGCGTTGAAGTCGCCAAGCACAATTTTGACGTCGTGTCGGGGGCAGCGCTCATAAGTGTGTTCGAGGCGCTCGTAAAAGGCATCTTTGGTCAAGTCATCCTTCTCTTCCGTCGGGGCGTGGGCACAAATTAGGGTGGTGTTGAAAAATTTTGTCTTGATGCGAATTGTGGCTAGACGTTCATTCCCCGGAGTGAATGCCAGTACTCTGCGACGGAGTCTCTCTCCCACCACGAATCCGACACCAAATTTGCGCTCCTTTATATGGCCGCTGTAGTAAATCTCACAAGGACCCACCTTCTTCCGTCCTTGTCCCGTCCATCGCAATTCTTGGACGGCAGTGATGTCAGCCTTTAACTTTATGAGGACATCAACCAGCTGGGCAGCGGCACCTTCCCAATTAAGGGACCGGACATTCCAGGTGCATGCCCTAAAATCGTAATCCTTAAAACATTTGCGGGGGTCGTCATCAAAAGGGGAGTCTCTCATCCGAGGCTTATGTTGCTTTTTCATTGGGTTGTTTTTTCATGTGGTGGGTTCCAAACCCTACGCACAACCGCATGGGATTCGCCTTCTCACTTTAGCTCGCCTCCAAACGGATGTTCGTTGGCTACCCAGGGGATACGTGGTCTAAGACCGGACGTCGTGAGCTGCTTGAACCATATGCACAAGAATCGTTTCTGGCCACTCCCAGGTGAATGGCAGTCAAAAACTTTCCTCACTTGCGTGAACTTCTACACATGGCCCCATCCCCCAAACAAAACAATTCTATTAGGTGATCTAAATTTATGGAGCCCCCTCTGGGATTCTTGAAAAAATGCCGACGGTGGTGAAGTGCAAGATAAGACTATCCCGAAAAGATGAATGCGGTGTATGCAAAGAGAAAATAAAATCAGCCCCGACTAAGTGGCTTTTTAACCGAAGCACAATACATTGGACGTAGTATTGCACTTCGACCATTTTCTCTTTCTCTCTCTATGCCACACTGGCGCTAGGCTTCAAAGAGCATAGAAATTCACGCTGTTCTTAGATAGCTTATAAACTGGAATGTTGGAAAAAATGCTTAACTTTATAAATAGTTTCCTCTTACCGACCTAACTTTTACTATTTTAAATGGGATTGCTCAAGGTCCACCTATATCGGTTCTTTTTTTTATTTTTTATTCGATAAAATTAGTAAAATCATTGGCAACTACAAAGTTTAACTTGCAATTATGCGGAAGATCCTAACCAAGTAAAACGTCTTTCTGCAACATCCTCAGCGAAATTCCCATTGGTATAGAGATTGCGGCCGCGATAGCCGAGTGGTTAGCATTGCGTACTGACATTGGGAAGGCGCGGGTTCATATCCCAGCGCCAGCAACATCCAAAAGTTATGGAAAATTAATTTATATAAAAAATTAAATTAAATTTTCAAATTGCGGTCGCCCCTCGGCAGGGGTGCACATTCCGAGTGTATTTCGGACATGAAATAAAAAGGCTCCTCGTAAAAAAACCATCAGCCGTTCAGAGGCGGCTTAGTATAAACTGTAGGTCCCTCCATTTGTTGGAAAAACATTAAGACGCAAAACCACAAATTGGAGGAGGAGCTCGGCTGAAAGTTGCTTTAGCGGTTACAAAGTGCCAAATATATAGAGATTGCTTTTTGTCAATTATTAACATCGGAAATCCTTTTTCTTCCGAGGAGTGGGCCGAGAATCGTTTCGATTGTTCGGTTTCCCTTATTATTAGGAATTATTCAATAGTTGGTTTACTCTTTCCTAAAGCTAATGTGGTTCCTGATAGTAAGCCTGGGATCGATTAATTCGGAAAATCGTATTTATGATTCGAATTGCTAGAAATTTGGCTCTTTGCCTGTATCAGTGTCAGTTCCGGGAAAAACTATTTGGTTGCCTGCCTCAAATGAAACCGATAATTTTTTAAAAGAAAATAAATACATTTTTTTTAATTTTATAATAAACTTTAATCAATTATGTCTTTCTTTCATCAACATCATTATTCCGCGATCATAGAACTCTGGCCTTTATCTGCAAAAAAAAAAAAACTGACCCAAGTGCCACTTTATAGCCTCGTTATTGTCGAAAATTTTACTAATTAATGAGTTCTGCAACACACATGTTTCGAAGTAGTCTGACGGTGCAAGGTCAACGCTATGTGGTGGATGCATCAACAGTTCCCAGCAAAGTTCGCTCAGTTTTTGGCGAGCGATCAAAGATGTGTGCGGTCTAGCATTGTCCTGATGGAATATTACTCCTTTACGATTGACTAATTCTGGCCGCTTCTCTTTGATGGATGTATTCCATTTGTTCAGTTGTTCACAGTAAACATCCGAATTAACCGTTTGGTTCCTTGGAAGCAGCTCAAAATATACCACACCTTTCCTGTCCCACCAAAGTGGGATCAGCCTTTGAAGTGGTTTGAGGCGTTTCATCGAGCTTGGACCCACATCGCTTCAGATTGACATTATTAACAAACCAACTTCGACATTGTAAGGCCTTAACACCATACAAATTATGCACCTTTTTAGCAACCTGCACTGCATTTTTTCTTTTAAGGAAATAATAAAGTAAAATATAGCGAAGATGTTCTTTTGTGAGCTCCATATTAAAATTGATGCCAAACAAACAAATATAAAAAAATAACGCGTACTTTTTTTCTAAAGTGGCAGCTTATAACCGTCAAAAGAAAAAATACATTTAAATAGTCACTACCAGTTCAAAAAAATCGCCGGTTTCTTTTGGGGCAACCTAATATTATTTCTTTGGTCATTATTTCGTTTCATACATTTTAACATATGCATTAGCTCACAGATGACATTAAAAAATAGCGTTAAATCTTGAAACTGCGGTCGAAGTCGCGAGCAAGCTTTAGTTTATTATAGAAAAATTATTACATAGGAAATATATCTAATTTAAAAATTCTAGAAATTAGACTTGACCTAAATTTAGCTTAGTCTAAATATTATAATAGCTGGTCTTCCTTCAGTCTAAGATAATGTCAAATAATTCAATAATACACATAAGAAAGGCTTTTAATAGGAAAAAATAGCTAAGATGACTATCCACCATCGATAGAATTGCAATATTTTCTAAAGACTCCGAAGGATCGCTCCTGCGTCGTCACTTATAACATCTTTATTTGACTACCAAAAAACACAAAAAGTCCTCTGTTACATCTAAAAGCTTTATTACATATCATGAATAGTTTAAAGGGGCAAAGTTACAAGTTGATGGCAGCGATATAAGTAAGACTGGACTACTTCGATCATATTATTTTATTTTTACTGCAGAAGCCTTCGATATCAACCTTGCCATACAAAATACTGCTCTTTCCAAAGTAAAGTTTCATGGGAAATCAATCAATCTCAAAATTAAAAGTAATGTATCTTGCAGGTCACTGATGGATAATTGGGACGTAATAATAAAAAAACTCGTAATTCACAAAGCGTGACCTTTTCCGCTTGCATAAGACCTGAAATTCGTAAAGCCGTGCGAAATTTAGAGAATTTTTTTTTGTAGTTTTATTAGCACATAATAATTAATTTAAGATATCCTTTGAAGCTAGTGCCTTTTTAGCTTATAATATAGTTAAATATAGTTAAAATTGAATAAATAGATAAATAAACAGGAGGAAGTTAGAGCCTTACTCCTTTGTAGAAAAACAAACGAAAATAATATATCATGCGATTTTATACTCCAGAAAAATCTCCCATTCAAAACTTTGAACATTTCAAATGAAATGGGAAATTTCTCTGCGTACGCTCTCTTTGAAAATTCTCACAAGCTCTCACTATGCTCAATAAAGTTTGTCATAAATATCCTTTCTCTATATCAAGTTTAAATGTGTGCGTGTGATACTGAATTGCCACGAAAGCAACCACATACCGCTGCGTTGACTTGCTGCTATTTATATTTATTTGTAGAGATGTATCTATATAGATATATATATACGTGTATGTGTGTGTATAGTTAGTAATTGTGTAGACAAACGTTTACGTATATACATATGTATGTCTACATACTAACACTTTTATTGCACTGAAAATGGTACATGGAAGGACGAATTTAGCAGGAGCAGCAGCTTAGTGCGAAGCGAACATTTTATTTTAAAGCAACTAAACTGATTCTAAAATTCGTCGTTTGGCTATAAATAATTTAAGCCAGAGTAACAGTCCTTTAATGCATTGACGGCTCATTAATAACCAACAACAACAACAAAAAAAACCTCGCATTATAAGCACACCAACACCAGCATCTCCCAATCGCCAGAGAACAGCGTAGGTAAAGCGCGCACTCGTTGGCATTCATGCGTATCAACTGTGGCTAATTGAAAATATTCGCTATGCGTCAGTGAATGCACGGCGCCAGCCAGCCAAGGAGCCGCGTCAACAGCTACATGAGGAACATATGATATTAAAGTTTTTTCTCTGGAACAGTAACAATTACATTAATGAGCGTTAAAGCTGGGCGAGTCTGGCTGGTTGACGGGGTGTTAAGCGTCTAAGCTAGCGAATGAGACGGCCAAAGCAGTTGACTGCCTAATTAATGATTATGGCCGAAGTTAACTAACTGCAACAATATGGTCTAAAGCGATGCGGCATTAAGTGCAGAGGAAAGTACCGTCGCGTTGCGTTGCGCGATGCCAGAGCTTGAAAAAGGTTAGCACGCATATACCTATGTATATGTACATACAAAGAAACATATGGGGACCAGCGAGTGTGCGCTGCATGTGAAAAGGAAAAAGTTTAATTGAAATTTAAACTTTTCCACCGAAAAGACGAAAAAAGTACCAAAATCTATTATATAATTCTTTCCGACGGCGCGAGTGTACTGTGTGTACTAGAGGAGTGAGCGTTTATTCAAGTCAGCTGTTTGTAGTAAATTAATTTCGTTTAAATTTTCCACAGGCGAAGTAAACATGCTTATGGTTGGGTGTGTGTTTCCTCGCCGCAGGATAAACTGGTTGCGGCTTTCGTAAATATATGTACATACATACTAATCTACATACGTATGTCGTAAGCATATGTACAATATCTATGTATATGTATGATTGTATACATTGTTTATGTTTACAAGCTGTGGTAAATATTTGTTTACTTTGTTTTGGAAATTGGCCAAACAACAACAACTTTTCAACAGTTTGATGAATTAAACAGCTTGCAATGGTGGCAGGAAAACAACAACAACAATAATAAATTACCTGAAATTAAATTACAATAAATAATGTATTTGTTGTAACAATCGGTATTTAAAGCTGGTTTAATATACCTTTAAAAAAAAAATTAATTAATTTTTCAACAAAATCAGTAATTTGATAAAAACATTCTCTTTTCTTTTAAATTTTTTACTTAAATTTTTTACTTAAATTTTTTATTTATTTTCTTACTTTACATCAAATATTTGAAAATCGCCATATTCTACTGTGTTGCGCTGATTAATTACTTAATATTACATTGAAATTTAATTACTCATACGCCCTGCACAACCAAAAACGCCCTAAGTATTCTTATTAAAACAAATGAAACTAATTATTCTTGCAAATCATGGCAAATTACAGCGCCAGTTCTCAAATAACAGTGCAACATACATACTTACAGCTAAAATAATATATATTTATGGCATACTAAAGAAAAAGTTATTAGCAATTTCAACCGCTCAGCAACAAAGGATTAGTTGACTTTATGCGCTGTATTAAAGCGTTCGCATTTTTGCTTTATATCGAAGCAATGAAAAGGGAACAGTTTGCTTTATATATACAGAGGCGGATTAAAGTCAACATACAACCACTTGTTTTAAATTTTATTATAAAATAAAATCTAAAGCTTACCCGTGACATCGCCTTGAATAAAGTTTTAAGTTGGTTTTTAAGACATTAAATTTATAGTGTCGGCCGCGGTAGCCGAATGGTTAGCATTACGTACTATTGTATCATTCGGAAGGCCAGGATTCAAGTCCTGGTACGACCAGCATCCAAAAGTTATAGAAAATTAATTTAAATAAAAAATTTAGTTAAACTTTCTAATTGCAGTCGCCCCTCGGCAGGGAATGTCAACCCCTCTGGGTGTATTTATGACATGGAATAGAGGCTCCACATAAAAAATTATCAGGCGTTCAGGGTCATCTTAGTATAAACTGTAGATAACTCAATTTATTGAAAACAACATCAAGGCGCAAAACCACAAATCGTAGGAGGAGCTCGGACGCAAATCGCTTCAGCGGTTCCAAAACGTCAATTATATATAATAAAAAGCTAATTCAGGGTATTACAATCAGATTTGTTATTTGATATTCAAAGAAAAATTCAGCTTTTTGAGATATATTATCAGATATATATTATAATGTAAAGAAAACACCTCTTCGAAAGATAACACAGTCCGGAAACTTTTGCCTTTTTCCCCCTTAACAGATCAATGTCTTCGTTGCTTGTGTGACACTTAGCCCTGTCTTGTTGAAAGAAAATGTTTCCCAGAACAATACCATAAAAACTTATAAATCATCTCTCGATAAAGCAATCCATTCACCGTAATTGTTGCCTTATTTTCAAAAAAGTAAAGTCCAATGACCTCGCCGCACCATAAGCCGCACCAAGCAGTTACACGTTGAGGATAAATCTTCAACAATAAATTTTGGGGACGTAGCTATCGAGATGGAAATGGATCTCATCAGCGAAGATGATTTTCTGATGAAATTCCAGATCATTTTCAAGGACCCTTGACGACGTGCACCTTTTATTCTTGACATCACTAACTTGTTCCAAAAGGTCCATTTTTTCCACAAATTTCTGTACCGCGGTCCGACAAGATATTTTATGACGACCGAAAAATGGTTCTAGTTTTACGAACCGTCTCTGCCAGGTTTCCACATTTTTATAGTAAGTTTTAATCATTTCAACGCGTTCTTGAAGCATGTTTCTTTCCATTTTCATTACTAGCGTAGTTTTGTCTTGTCAAGTGACAAAAAATTACTGCTTCATAAATGACACGTACCGAAATAGCAGACTATTCAAAGTAACAACCCTTATTGGAAAACCCCTTCATTTATGACTGAGCGTTGTAATTTGTGGGTGTTAAAATGGCACGCTCGTATAACCATTCTGAGGGCTTATCGTAAATATTATTTATGCTCATTTTACTTTAAATTACTCCTTTACTTTAACGATGGATCGACTCTTGGATAAGTAGGTTTCAAGAATTTTGTGAAATTCGTTAGATAATATTTTTTTATGAATTATGCCATCATGGTGCATCTTGAACAATACCCTCTGAATTCGGAAGATTTTCCTATATTATTAGTCAAACCATTTTCTTGTTCAATTGTACCAAGTTTTACGGAAATTTAAATTGATGTGTAGGAACTAGGTATATAATTTTTATGGGGAAAAGTAGAAATTCTTCATAGCAGCATTTTTTTGAAAAGTTTGGTTAGGCAAGGCAACTTGGTCTATACAATAAGACCCTAGTTGCGTCTTCATTTGGTATCTGCTACTTTTCCATATTTATGGATAATATCCCTTAATAAGACATATAAGTTTCATTAAGCGGCATTCGTACTGTTCAAGATAGTTATGAAATCGTTGAAGGGGTGGTGAGTGTCGATTCTTTTCTCACGAGTATTTTCCAAAATTTCACGCCCTTTGAATACCAAATTACCAGTTCACTCTTTTTAGTGATTTGGTAAAACAGCCGTCGGCAGTCATGCTTTCGTTTCACAGTATCCTGCAAAGAAGCTGATATATACATCTTGTCAGCTATATTTAAATGCCTCGGCAGGTAAGCTATCGTTTCCCGTTGCTTTCCTATATCGTACGCGAGCAATCCCTATTGACCTTCGTCATAGTCGGCCATCGGATCATCTGTTCAATAATTATCAATTGAGAATTTGAGCTCGTCAACTGTGGATGGTGTATTTTCACTATCATTCAGCAGGGTTAAGTTGGGTTCTTTCCAAAAACTCTGTTTGCTACGTGCGTCGGTAATAAGATTACCTACTTGGTTTCTGCATGAGTATGCTGGTGTTTTGAAACCTTCTGTAAATTTCCCTCATCATTTAAGCTTCTTCCTTTTTTTTGACGGAAACATCGTCCTGCTTCCTTCCTTTTCTTTTTAACTCCAAATATCTATACCACCCCGCACGGTTGTGCTCAATCGCGAGGTAGGCAGTCTATACACTATCCACTGCAGTTTGACCCTCCTCTTCGTACTATCTCAAGTGTGTTGAGTTTTCTAGCGCCGGAGTCTGGTATCACACAAAATCTTATCTCGTGACCTAGCGGAGTAAATCAGCCTTAGTCCGTATGGTATGCTTCTTAGTAGAGGCTGCATCTTTAGTCTTATCGTCCTTTTCATGCTTCGGGGAAAGACTGGGAATAAATCAGAGATATGTTGAAGAACTTAATTTTGACGCGAATTGTGGCTGGACGTTCGCATATTGCGAGAGGTTTCGGAAGAACACTATGCTGATCCTGAAGATAAATTAATTTTAGAAGATGAATTTCTACGAGTTCTCTTATATGGTAAATTAGATGATATATGCATGGCGTCGGGAATAGTGTGTGCTGTTTTAGGATGCATTGAAGAAAGTGGGCGATTTGATGTAGAAGAATTGTTATAACTGGTGATCCAAGTAGAGGTACTTTTTTCAATAGCCTGTGAGTCAGGTTTTTTTCAGTATTGTTTGGCATTTCAAACAATGTTTACAAATCATTCAACTTTATTACGAAAATTCACGTTCTGTAAAGAATGTCTTTACCGCGATTATGGTCAACAGAATAGAATGGCTAAGCGCATTATACGTTGAGATCTTAAATTGAATGCGTATAAAATACAGCTTGTGCTAGAAAAGAATCCGCTCGAGCTCCCAAGTGGCATCGCTTCGCTCTATGGGCTCTTGAAAAGTTCCAAGAGGATGCGACGTTTCCGAGCCAAATTTTGTTCAGCGATGCGGCCCATTTCTGGCTCAATGGGTATGTAAACAAACAATGCGTCAAGCATTTGGCACGAAGAGCATCCTGAAGAGATTCAAGAGCTGTCATTTGATCCGGAGAAAACAGCGGTTTGGTGTGTTTTGTGGGCCGATGGAATCATCGTCAAAAATCGTGCAAAAAAAAACCGGTGAGAACGTTATCGTCAATGGTGACCATTATCGCGCCGTGCTAACCGACCACTTGATGCCGGAAATTTAAACTCGCGATCTTGGCGTTATTTGGTTTCAACAAAAGGGCACCACTTCCAACACATCGCATCAATCAATGGATTTATTGAGAGAAAACTTTGATGAGCAGATAATTTCACGTTTTGGGCCGGTCAATTGGCCACCAAGATCGCATCTAGCGCTCTTTGTAGTCTTTGATAATAAAAATTTAAAAGTTTTGTAAAATGTTACATGAAAAAGGTTGCAATGTATGGAATTTCAAGTCATGAGTGATAACATCTAGCTAATAATGATGAATAGGTTACCAACAATTTTCAACTAACAAGTCAAATTAAAAAATATAAATAAATATCCTCTAAATATGTGTCAAAAGTCAAATCGCTCAATATTTCTTTAACCCTTTGCCAGCAGATTATTTGCCGTTCATTTCTCATAATATACGCATTTTGAATTTAAATGCGAAAGTGCAAATACCGAGAAAGTCCATTGAAGAATTCTTAATGCACCCTAAAAGTATATTTATAGCTTTTTTTTAGCCAAATAACAGTGTAACGGCACGTACGAATGCGAATAACGGTAATGCGGAAACTATTTGAGAAGGTATTATATCGAGAAGGACAGTCTCAAAAAGTGTGGAAATGCCAAAGTAAATATCTATATAAAACTAGGAAATAAGCATTTTTTCGTATATGTCAACATACATAGGTATGTATGTAAATACTTAGAAGTATATAAATGCATAAAAATGAATATATAAATTTTTTTCACTAAATATACATATGTATGTTCATACTCGTATACACTTGCGAGCATAAGTTGATTATATTTTTACCTAAAAGTATAATAAATTGATAATTAATGACCAAAATTGTATGAAATTTTCAGAAGTTATTTCTTATTATATTAGGAAAGAATGACTTATTCAATATCACAATAAAAGAACATAATCATGAATAAGAAAAAACTAAATAATTAAAAAAATTAGGAAAATCAACAAGGACCCCGGAAATAGTATTGTGGCCACGATTGCAGGTGGACACACATGCAGAGTTATTGCTGGGAAATTAAAAGTGAGTCAACGCTCCGTGACTACTATACAAAAACGACGAAATGTAGCATCTATGCCGAATACTGGAGATCGTTCTAGATTGTTAAAAGGTTCAGACGCGCGTTTAATGGCACGGGAGATGAAAAAAAACTGTGAAAACACTTAAGAGGTTAGGGATAGTCAGAGGCACGAAAAAATGAGAATTTTCAGTATTTTTTTTTTTTGCTATTAAATAATTTTTTTACAAAAGTAGTAATATGGTATTATTAAACAATGTTTTGACTTGAAGTCACGAAAATTTCAAAAAAAAAAATAATTTATCTCCGAAGTTACAGCTGTCTGTGTTAACCCAGTTCCAAAAAAAGGTCCTTGCGGTGACAATCATAAGTCCTTGGAGATTCATCTGAAATCAATCGGATAAAAAAAATTAGTTTTATAAATAAATAATCCTGGGTCTGATCCAAAGATTTTTTTTTTCAAAAATTAACAAAATGGCGGCCTCAGGAAATTTTTGTCTAGATTTTTGGGAAAAAATCAACAGTTAATTGGACTTAAAAAATCGAAATTTTTCAAAAAAAAAAACTTTAAATAAGGCCCGAGTTTATAATGTATTCTAAAGCTGTATAAATTTCATTAAAATCAACTGAGCGGTTTTCGAGTTACAGTTGTCACTAGTTCAAAAAACATAGTTTTTAGATAAACGCGTTTAAAGTTTCACACTAGTGCTCTGAAAGGCCCGAGCTCTCTTTGTTATTTGTCGAATAACTTAAAAACGAATTATCGGATTAACTTGAAATTTTCATAGACTATTTTTAAGATATTACACTTAACGAAAATGCAAAAAAAAAAAAATTTCGGTTTTTGAAAATTCTGACTACCCCTAACCCCTTAAGCAAGCTGCGAATGCCATAAATAAACATGTCAATGAATGAACCGAACGAAGAGCGCTTCACCGAATTAGTTTAGTAGCAGCAGTATAAAGGAAAAAACCAGATCTGTCCGATAAGAACGTCATGGCGCGTCTAAAATTCTGCAAAGTGCATGAGAACTGGACCACAGAGAATTAGAAACATATTATATTTGGTCTGATTAAACAATAATTAACAGGTTACAGTCAGATGGCAAAAAATACTTCTGGAGCAGACCTCATGAACCGATTTAAAAAAATCATGTGAAACAAACTGTCAAATATGACGGAAGTAGCTTGTGGCTTTGGGGTTGTTTTACTTCGTGGCATTAACAACCAATTGTAAAATCTAATAGAATAATGAAGAAGAATGTGTACCTCCAAATTCTTCAAAGCCATTTAACCGCTCTGTGGCCTACAGCGCCTATCCCGAGGTCGAAGTAATTTTCCAACAAAATTGGATATCTGCACAAAAATTTCTGGTAATGAACCCATTGAAAATTTGCGGTCAAAACTGAAGAGGCGTTTGACAAAACACAATCGGGCGCCCACCAATATCGATGACTCTTGGAACCGTGTGCAGGCAGAATGGGAAAATATTCCAAGTAAATTTAAAGAAATTTTGGATGAAAGTTCTCTTAGATATACTCCCCGTTGACATAATGGGGATGCACAATGCTGCTGGTGCCGCAGTAAGACTGCAAATGGTGTCTGAATGGATAGTTATAAACCACGGGCACACTAGCATATTAAGAAGATCCCGTCTACCGGAAAAAACGGATTACTGCATATCATCTACTGACTTCAGATTTTAAGGTAGTTATCCCGTATATAAGCCCTTGGGACGGGACAGGTTTACACGGATGGGTCAAAACTAGACAACAGGGTCGGTGGAGGGGCTTACTCAAAGAAACTTGGTATCTGTAAATCCTTTCGCTTACTGGATCACTGTAGCGTTTTTCAGGTAGAATTGGTGGCCATACAAGAGGCCGTCAACTATCTCAGATGAGTGGTACTTTAGGATAATCGTATCCATATCTTCTCGGATAGCCAGTAAAATCTAAAACCGTGGAGAATTGCCTCAAATCACTTAACTTGATGGTTAAGCAGTTCTCTCTGAACCTGATATGGGTTCCGGGTCATAGTAACATACCGGGTAATGAGATGGCGGACGAGCTTGCAAGGAAGTGCACTCCCCTTTCACTTTCGCCATCATGGAAGAGTTTGGGCTTGCTGCTCTCCACTTGTAAGCTCAATATAAGAGAGTTATTCATTAATGATGTCAACTTAAGATGCAGAAGTCTCAACACATGTGGCCAGGACAATATGGCTCAGTTCGATTAGCTGGTGCGGATCTTTGGGAGGCTCAGTGGTATCACAATGGTCGCGTTTGGGGCCTAGGTGTGCCGTTGCCCAGCAGTCATATCAATCAACCAACCAACCAACCATGACGCGGCGAGTAAAAAACGTTATTAACAACAAGGGATACTTTACTAAAATTAATAATTTATAGTGTAACTACAGGAACGTGCAAAACTGAGTTTATTGAGTTGCCTTATGCTTTTGTATTAAATCATGTTGATTATGTTTTTTATTGTATTGAAATAACTTCAGAAATTTTCATAAAATTTCGTTCATTAATTATCATTTTATGACACTCTTAGCAAATATATAGTCAACATGCACTCACTTATGCTCGCCAGTGTATATAGCTTTAAGGAAATTTAAACATATTATTGTTTTCGTGCTAAGCGAGCTAAAAATTCAAGAGAAAATATACAAACCAATTTCTCTACTATATACGTATGTGTACTCAAATGTATGGTACATGTACCTATGTATGTATGTAATACATACAACGCCGCGGTCCACTCATTGATTATGCATACCGTAAGAGACAATGGCATGTGAACAAATGACTTGGGTCCTTGGCTTATTTTTAAATCTTTCGGCCTTCCCTTCAATGTTTTACTCCCATTATTAACTTCTAAATAGAGCCATAGGTATGCTTTTGACACTTAAAATGGATTTGCCAAAATGTTAGCATGACTTTACACTTTATTTTTGTATAAACCGCAACGCGAGTTGTTTTTCTTTGTTTTGTTTTCATTTTCGAACCTTTTTCCTTTTTTTCAAACCATTCATTATTTTTTGACTTTCAAATTATGCGGGATTTTCCATTGTTTTTCATTGCGTCATGTGAGCGGTGGTACCGTTAATATCCCAGTGCAACGAAAGTTCAAATGAGTATATAAATGTGTGTAATTTCATATTTATTAAATAAGCTTTAAATTTAATTTAAACATTTCATTTTCTGCTTTCCTTACTCAACATAGGTAGACTTCACCTTACTCAAAATTCTCTTAATTTTATTTATTAATTAAAAAACAAAAGAACTTAATACTTAATTCTTCTGCGAAAATGCATATGCCTGTAAGCTAAAAAATTATATACATATACATAATTTATAAATTCTCGTGATTTACATTGCTTGTAACCAAACTTCTCCGAAATCCGCACTGGTAGTCGAAAGAACAGGACACACTCCGAAGGTCGTGTAGATATTCACTTTCCTGGCAACTCGCAGACTTCTGTGAGCTCAACTCATTTGTCAAGAGCTATCGATCTACCAGTCACGGATGAAATAAAAGTCAGTGCAATATAAACCTTCGGCCCATATAAAGCACCTGGACCGGGCGGTATCATCCCTGCACAACTGCATAATAGCTTGGAGCTATCCACAACCACAGACTTGGAGACGGGTATCAGTCGTCCTCATCCCCAAAGCGGGTAAGGGCTCTTATAAATAGTTACCCTAAGGACTTCAGAAGAGGAGCAGACGATCACACATCTCTTATGCGACTCTTCTGACGAGGTTTTGGGACCCTATTTCCAGGATGGTCTATCGAAGATAGCTGACGTCAAAATCAAGGAACTAATGAGGTACAATAGAGAATTAAATTGGATGGGTGATAAAACCAGATGGTTTAGGTTTTTGTGGAATCACAATGGGTCTTAGTCAGGCCCAGGTGAATCCGACTTCAACCTAACCTACTTTATGGCGTTCTCATCATCGTCGGATATTGTCATAATCTTTTACAGTATATGTATGTATATCGGGCAAAACGAAATTTTGACAATAATCGGTGCAACACGTTCACAATATTTTGCTCGTTTGATCGCACTTAGACGTATTTTTGAGAATTTTCCGGAAAATCGAGCTTACGGTGATGATTTGCATTGTGGCATCGATTGGGTCAGAGAGTGGCTAAAAAAAATGTGCTGTAAGGCCTCTTTGAGCAGCATACATCCAAACAAGTCATAACTCTTCCAAAAGCCAGAAAGCATATTAGAATGGAAATCGGGTAGAATTCTATTTAACTAACGGGTTTTCCAATCAGGGAAGTTTTCGGACCGTAATACAGAAATTGGAGGAAAAAATTAACTGTTGGAACAAGCTAGTGATGTGAAGAACAAAACACACGCACGTCGCTCAAGAACAATTGAGAATACTGCTACTGTAGCCCAAATGGTTGAAAAAAGCCCGGGTTTGTCCATTCCTCGTCGTTTTTTGGAATTGGGCATTCCAAAAACGTCATTACACCGTATTTTGCATAAAGACTTGGGCTTTAAGGCTTATAAAGTTAAGTTAAGACAATAAGTTAAGCCGTCCGATCATCAACAACGTCATGTCTTGGCAGATTGGGTCCTTGAAATGCATGAACATAATCCGGAATTTCATAGAAAAATCATCTTGACTAATGAGACCAATTTCCACCTCGATGGCTACGACAATAAGCAAGACTGTAGCATTTCGGATACGGAAAACCCAAGATTTATTGTTGAAATGCCTCTCCATCCTCAACGTGTATTTTTTTGGTGCGGTTTATTGTCCCGCAGGGTCATTGAACATTACTTTTTCGAAAATAGGCTGGAGCAACAGTAATGGTGAATAGGTTGCGCTGCCGAGAGACGATTATTTTATAGCCGAAATTAGATGGTAGCTCATTTTCAACAAGACGGCATGCCACACAAGCAACGAAACCATCGATCTTTAAAGAGAAAAGTTTCCGGACCATGTTATCTCTGGAAGAGGTGGTCGCAATGGGCCGATGAGATCTTGTGATTTAACACCTCGCGACTTCTTCCTTTGAGGCCACGTAAAAGATAAAGTCTACGCCAATAGGCCAACATCGATTCAAGACCTCAAAGATGGATTGCGTGAAGTTATTGAGCGCATACAACAGCCACTTTGGTGATGGAAAATTTGATAAAAGGGATACGGTCCTCTAAGCGTATCAGTGACTGATATTGTTTTCCATTATTAGTTATACGTTGAAACAAACGTCCGATTGTTTGTCTAAAAAAAATTGTCATTTTTCTTTGAATATTAAAATAGCACTTCTTACCAGAAAACCCGTTTCTAAATAAAATGCGGAAATGAAACACGTTTAATGGAGATAATGAAACTACTTTCAAATTATTGTATCATGTATTCTACGACTTTTTCTCCATTTATTTTATGTATTCGAAAATTTCTTTTGTCTGATAAACAAAATCACCAAACAATTGCTCTAAAGTTTTCTTCAGTTGATGACCTTAGTTGACCTTCCACATATTGTTTGCTGCCATTCGTAGTGTTAACCATTTATGATAAATTCAGCTTACAAAATCTTTCCAATCATAGTATATTTTCAAATCAATTTCTTCTATTTTTTATATTTTTTGTTTTGGTAAACTTAATAAAAATTATGATTTCAAAAATACATAACTATGTATATATGTATGTACGAAAGAAATTTAACTTTATTGAATAGTTAACTCTGCTGCACACTATTAACCGATTGTTTCCACTATGCATATTCACTTCACCCCTCAATCACTTCCGCACACACCACCCAGCCAAATAGTTGGACCAACAAACTGACTTTATGCATTGCAGGCCACTTCCTTACCACTTGCCACGCACTACAATCATATCAGCAGTTGGCCATGCGAAGTTGCACTGCCACAACCTTTTCATTGTCCTTTTCCCAGTCCCAGTCGAACGAATCGCATAAGTACCCACACGCACACAGTCAACAACAACCGCAAAAGCGTAGTGCACCGCAGAGCGCTACCCAATGCCAATTTATTTAATATTCCATACGTGCCACTGAGTTTTCAAATTTTTCGCTTCACCAACTTTATATCCGTTGTGGCAATACACGTTGGCTAAGGAGAATGCCTGATTGTCCTTTTTGCCTTTGGCTGAAGCTGTTACCTACATACACGTATATAAATATTACAACTGCAACAATAGAAAAGGGAGCAAATAGTGAATTTAAAATTCCCTTGGTATCTATCTAAGCAAACTCACACATTCCTATATACACACATGCAGATCTTCATACATATGTATGTACACGTATGTATGTACACAGTTGGTAGTTGCTATACAGTGGTTTGTTCAAATGAAACAATAGTTAACTCACCATGTAGTAGTAATAACTTTGCTTGTATTTGTAGTAGTAGTAATAGTATTAATGGCGAGCTTCATTTACCTCACACTGCTGCCGCAGCGAACGCCCTAGGAGGACAATGTCCTTTTTATTGCTACAGCACTTTCTATTTCTATTGTTCTCTAGCTCAGAAATCATTTTTTCTTTCTATTATTTTCCTTTTCGTTTTTATTTTTATCCTTTTTTGATTTTTTCGTTATCGCATCATTGCTCTGCTGGGCAGCTTAAGTAGCTAAAACTGACCCAACTTTTGTTCAAACGGAAAATGCCAATGCAATCAAGAGTCAGCGTTATCGGAGAGTACGTACGTATATACTCGTATACATAAGTATGTGTTTTTCTAAAGTCAGTGATACAAAAGTTATATGTAATGGTATGTACACGTACATATTTAGCGGTTGTACGAGTATGAGAACAAAAGTTCTCTTTAAATTAAATGAAATATTACAGAACTTGTTTCGCGTTCGCCTTTAGAGCACTTTGACGCAGTGCAGCTTTGCGATTCAGCTGCTTACTACTTTAAAAGTTAACTAAAGTACAATATTAGCCAAAGACTTTAGCTGGATTCTTTTCTCTGAGGTCGACTATTGAAGCGCAATGCAGATGTGGATGTGATATGGAGGCATGACAAAGATTTAAAGCAAGTCTATAAAATGGTTTAAATTAAAGTAGGAGGCAAATATAAAATGATTATTTTTGCTCCATAATGGATTAAAAATTGTTTAACAGATTTAATCTTAAAAAAAAAACGTATATAAATAAACGTATTGAATAAATTTGCCATTAGATGAGAATAGTTGTGTCGACTTACTTATTATTGAAATTCTCAAAAAATATTATTCTCTTGGCTTCATAGCTATCTGACATTAAACGTTTTTCGTTTTTGTTCCTGCCACCAAAACAAAATTCGTCTTCTTTGCATTGAAAAATATGCAAAGACGTAAAAAAATATTTAGTATTTCAAAAAATAAATAAGTTTCAAAAACATGTATATAAAAAAAATATTTTGCCAGCATTTAATATACTAGAGTACTCGTCTTCATACGTGTGAAATTTAAAGGTGGTTCTAGTAAGGTATGTTGTTAGGTTTATTTCAACCAACCGCGAATTTTTTTCAAACAGCTCAGTCACTGATGCACATCTCGGCAGGAATATTTTTCACATATTGATCTAGGAAAGGGAACTATCTAAGTTCCAAATATTAAGTAGCTCGAACCATAACTACGATTTGCCTGAATAGATCGATCCCAAGTTCACTTTCCGGAAGAATAAAAAAAAGTTGTGAATCTAAAAAAAGACCTACATACATACATACAAATTAAAATTTTTTTCCCAGTTTCACTTCCCGGAAAATAATTTCTTATCGGATGCCTACATCATACGCAGAACACACCCTCCAAGCTTAAGATCTGTATGATCTGTGGTTTAGGCTGTGGATTGATCTCTTAGTCATTTAGGACAAAGCTTTTATACATACGAGTACTATAGAGATAAAAAGAAATATTGAAAAGAGAAATTGAAATTAAATTTTACTTTTTATAAGGTTAATATTTAATTCGAATTTCCCATTGAAAAAGTGAAAATCTTCAAATCAGATTTGTTTGTTGTTTTTTTTTTTTTTAATAAAAAAATATGGGCCATTGTTGAGTTGATACGGCTATTATTCAGTGACTAACGCACTTAGCCAATAAGCCCAATGTAATACCGCTATGAGGCTCTCATCTTCACCTTCCCAAATATTCAAACCATTTCGCGTTTTGCTTGTCTTTTAAAAGCAACGAGATTACCAACTCTTGCTGAAGCTAGCTCAGCGAGGCAGTCAACAATTATTGGAGTAATTGCTTGTTTACCGTGAAGCCGCATTGACCAGTGACCTGTTATTACACCCGTCGTTGTGCTAATGGATAACCGGTATAAAAAGATAAAATGTTTAGATTTTTTCGTGTCCAATTTTGCCTGGTCACGTTGCAACATCTAGTGCCTGCATTTTTGGCAAAGGCCAGTTTTTGTATATAATTTGCAGTGGCAAGAGTAAACCTGCATCGTGTGCATGGTTTATTGTGGATAGAAGTGTTCCTTCTCTTATAAATTCGTCTGCCATGCAATTGTTTGGGATGCCCAGTATCCGGGAACCCAGATCACGGCAGTATTGAATTTAGTCGAGAGTTTGTGCAGATTGCTGATTTTTATAGCCACTTTAGATGTGACACTGTAACACTGTAGAGATCTGTAGCTGCTTGACTTGCGGAATATAACGTAACTGATAGTCCTGCTACCGTAGATTTGAAAAGCCAGGGCTTACATAATTGCAAAGAGTTCTACTTGGAAGACGTTGCAGTGACCTGGGAATCTCATGCTCATATTTATTGAGTTCCTGCTCTTTCATCAAACTTTGGCTCCTTGATCGAAGAAGGTTGTTTTTTTCCATTCATTTCTGTTTGGGATTCTTGTTTGAAGAGATTGTCGTTCGCTAATTTATTCATAGATATGCATAGACTATTTTTTGGAAAGAAAATTACGTTTATACTAAAATTAAATTAGCGAACTTTGACGCAACACTTTTTTGGGGTTGGTCTTTCAGAAAGCTGTTACTTGATTTGTACTCAGATTGGTTTGTCATTTGTTATGAACAGATTACTCTAGAACAACGTTTGCAAATAGTACATATTTATTACTAAAATAATAATAATGGCTCGGTTCGTGCGACGCATCCTGCGCTGCGTCCAATATTTGATTATCATAATCGCACAGCTGAGTTGATAATTTAAGCAGCCATGGAGCGGTTACGCACCACGCTTACTCTAATCGATATTGTACATACTCAAGACGAAGATGCTATTACTGCTGTGAATTAGAGTATTAAAGAAGACCCGAATGAGTTCATCCGTCATAGCGTACTACAATTCGAGCTTTATGGGATGTTTTGCGAAAAAATATTGATTTTCGGGCTTACAAAATTCACCTCGTGGAAGTATTGAAGCCGAACGCACATCAAGCGCGTTGTACAATCTCAATTTTCACAAGAAAATTTTATTCAGCGATGAAACTCACTTTTGGTAGAATGTGTACGGTAATAAACAAAATAACCGCAATTGGAGCGATGTTCAGCGATGAGGCCCATTTCCGGCTCAATGGGTATGTAAACAAGCTAAATTGTCGCATTTGGGACGAAGACTAACCTGAATAGATTCAAGAGCTGCTATTTTATCCAAAAAAGACCGTTGTCTTGGCGTGATATGTGGGCCGGTGTAATCATGGTCCGTACTTCTTCAAAACTGATGCCAATGAGAACGTAACCCTCAATGGCGGACATTATCACGCCATGCTAACCGACTATTTGATACCTGAAATTAGAGCTCGAGATCTCGGCGACATCTGGTTTCAACAAAACGGCGTCACTTAACACACATCAAATCAATTCATGGATTTATTGTGAGAACACTTTGGTGAGGAAATAATTTCACGTTTTGGGCTGGTCGATTGACCACCAATATCGTGTGATATCACACTGTTAGATTTTTTCCTGTGGAGATATGTAAAGTCTAAATTCTATGTGGACAATTCCGCTTCGTTTCAGGCCTAGGAGCAAAACATCACACGTGCCATTCGCCAGTTACCAGTCGGAATGCTCGAACGAATCATCGAAAATCCGACTCAACGAACCATCTGAGACGGAGCCGCAACCAACATTTGAAAGAGATAGGCTTCAAAAAATAAATGCAAAAGAATGTTCTTGCGAATGATAATCAACATTCTTCTATTAAGGTTGAAATTTCTGTGTTTTTTTTTTTTTTTTAAAGTCGGGTACCTCGAAATGTATCACCTTTTATATTGTGTGTTGTTGGTAGTCGAGCGCTCAACTCGTTTGGAATTTGAATAATTAATTTTTTGTTACTGCATTTATACGCAACTTATTGACTTGTTGCTTTATACCGCACTCACTTATATTGGTGGTGTAAGTATTATACTACAAGAGTACAAGTGTAGTAGTATAAAAAACAGACACCGGTGCCCATCTCTGGTAGCTACCTAAATGCTTGGGCCAAATGCAAGAAATTTTAGACAAATATTTTCTAGAGAAATGTTTGTATTAAAATATTTTAGGAGTTTTAATTTTTTTTTATCACACTTGTGTACAACTTTGCTTCCGCCGTTTTTTCCAAAATTAAAAGCTTTATTGCGAAAAAGTGCTTAAAGATATATTATTCAAAGTATTGTCCTTCGCTAGCGACAACTTCCTCCCATCTTTCCGGCAATTTTTGGATCCCGGCTCGAAAAAAGGAGTACTCTTTTGACGCTATCCATGAAGCAATCCATTTTTCCAATTATTCGAAGGATTGAAAATGTTGATCTGCCACGCCGTGTGCCATCGAATGGAATAGGTGGAAGTCAGAAGGAGCGGCATCTGGGGAATACGGCGGGTGGGGCAAGACTTCCCATTTCAGCGTTTCCAGGTACTTTTTGACCACTTTTGCGACGTGAGGCCGAGCATTGTCGTGTTGGAGGATGACTTTGTCATGTCGCTCTTGATATTGTGGCCGCTTTTCTTTTAGCGCGCGACTAAGGCGCATCAGTTGCGTTCGGTAGCGATCTCCTGTGATGGTTTCACCCGGTTTTAAGAGCTCGTAGTAAATCACACCGAGCTGATCCCACCAAATACAAATCATAACCTTGGCGCCTTGAATATTCGGTTTTGCCTTCGACGAAGAAGCATGCCTGGGCTTTCCCCATGATTTTCTGCGTTTAGGATTATCGTATCGAACCCACTTTTCATCACGGTTACGATTCGATGTAAAACCCCTTACGATTTTGTCTTTGAAGCAATTGCTCACATAAATATAGACGGCGCTTGATGTCCCTCGGTTTCGACTCGTACGGCACCCAGTTTCCTTCTTTCTGAATCATGCCCAGGGCCTTGAGACGTTTTGAAATGGCTTGCTGACTCACTCCCAACGATTCGGCAAGCTGTTCTTGGGTTTGGCACGAATCTTCATCAAGCAATGCTTCTAGTTGTTCATCTTTGTAGGTTTTTTCTCTTCCACCACCATGTTTGTCTTCGACATCGAAATCACCATTTTTAAAACGTTGAAACCACTCCCGACACGTTCTTTCACTCAGAGCAGCATCACCGTAAGTTTCTGAGGGCATTCGATGCGCTTCAGCTGAATTTTTTTCGAATTGTAACAGAAAAGTAAAACTTCCCGCAAATGGCGAGAATTGGGCACATAAACGGGCATTTTCGAGCGTGAATAATACGAAAACAAGAACAACTGTCACTGAAACGGCGATGACAATTCGTTAGGCACTGTCCACACGCACTTTAAAGGCATTATCATCTATGTATTTCAACCAGCCTCAGCCGTTACAGCCACCTATCGGAAAACGGCGGAAGCAAAGTTGTACACATAATAATATTCTTTTCGTGTAGCGAAATATAGCAGGGTATCGCTAGTATTCTAGTTAACCTTTTCAACAACTCTTATCAAATATTGTCTACATGCGCTTCTTTAGACCCAAAAATCTTTTAAAAAAAATTATGGAGAAATTATGATTAACGTTATATTTTTTACAGCACCAAATTAAGTAGAGGCATCCAAAAAATTTAAATATTTGTAATTCACAAACAGAGTTTTAATAATTTTGAGATATATGTAAATGTAAAAATAAATATATGTATATCATATTAAACTATTTTAAATAAACATACGTGTACACAAATAACAAATCAAAATTATAAGACTATAAAGTAGATCATATTATTAACGAATGCTATAAAAATACGGCACGCCCTTTGCATTACGAAATGCAACAATGAAGGGAATCGACTGTAAAAACTCTATGGAACGGATAACGCACGAGCCAGCTGGGAATTTACATTCGGCATTAATCTTATACAGTTCTGGAAACAAACAAGCAATATGAAAATTAAATATTTAATATATGTATGTATTTTCAGTGCCAAATTTTTTTTTTGGAAAATTTTAAATTGCAAAGAAATTAATTAATTAAAAATCACATAAAAACCTTTAATTTGACTCAGAGAAAGTGCCTCTTCCGGTGTATTTCGGTTTTCCAACATATCTAGAATATATTTGTCAATTTTTGAGTGCTTTCGACGTATGCTTTTTAAATAAAATTCGGGATTACACTTTAAACACATTTTTAATCAATTAGTTTTTAGTTTTTCTGTATTATATTCAATTAAAAATTTGCGCGAAGAATTCACAACACAGAAATATTTTATATTTTTGCATGCACGATGATTGGCGTCTGTTGAGTGTATGACTGCTCAGCATGTCTGTGAATCCATATTTATAGAATTTCAAAGCATCATAATCTTTTCTACCTACATACGTGTACTTAGGTCTTTCAGGTTACCCTTACAATTTTCGCTTACCTCACGAATTTAGCGGTTCAAGGTCAGGCAGCCTTTTGTTCACTTATCGTGGGTATTCTTAAATAGTATAAACAGCGTAAACTAAACACGCGAAAAAAATATAACAGAAACTAGTTTCCAGTAATCGCAGCGTTGTTTAGGCTGAGTATAAATTTGTATTTCGTCGCAGATTTAATTTAATGTATTTTGGAAAATATTTTAGTTTGATATGTATGCACATCAAGAAACCCAAATTGTTTGATGAAAACGTATGGATCGTAACAAGTTTTACTGACATTTTGTTGTTTTTTTTTGTTGAATATTATTAATTTTTTTTATTTTTTTTTATGATATTAACTGAAAAGATATTGTGAAATCATTTTGCATTAAAAAAAAAATACATTAAATATAACAAAAGTCTATGATATCAAAAAATTTAAATTTATCGGTGTGTAAAGTGTTTCTTGACTCACTGTATACTATTATCGGTTGAATAAAATACAGAATCTAGGCATATTTTCGTAGCTAAATAAATTTCTTAACAATTTTTAAATATATTTTCAAAATAAACCATGTGCCAATTATGTATGTATGTTCAATTTCTTCATTACAACAAAATATTAGTACAATCAATTTCAGTTTGAGTTACTCAGGTAAAGAATTTGCTCAGCTGTTACAATAGCTGTGTTCGTTGAGAAGTGTTAGTAAAAACTAGCTAGTAACGAAATTGAGAGAGCAAGATGTCTTACTCTCTGAAAGAAAAAAATTTACTGAGTTTTCAAACAGCAGGATTCAGTAAAAAATAGCCAGCAAAGTTGTGTTACAGCTGTTTTTTTTTTGCGGTTAAATTTGAATCCGTTCATTTATACAGTATATTTTTTATGCTTTTAAGTTTTTCTCTAAGTATTTTAATAAAATTTGCAGTTATATAATATTTTCAATTTATTAATTGTATTCAAAATTTATTATATTTCAACAATGATGAAATTCTACATGCTTTATAGCCGTCAAGCCACATTGATATCGCATTTTCATTACTATTATTTGAATCATTGGTATTGTTAAATTTAATTTAACAAAATTACATTTGGACACTTATTTTGTTAGTGTATCATTCATATTAAAGTATTAAGATTATTTTAATTTTAAATCAATTTTGGTTTGTTGACGAAAAATCAAACATAAGATAACAAGTCAGCTGTTTTCCATATTTGCCAGTAAAAAGTAAGCTGAACTTTTGCCTACACGCATTTGCAACTTTCTCTCCAAACTACACTTCGAAATTGCGCTCTCTCATTACTAATTTTACTGAGTTTTTGGCTCACCGAACACGGTTCAGTGAGATTCAGTGACAATTGTTACTGTTCATCAGATCACCGAATTGCTTATTCAATCTTTTTTAAGGCATAAATATTTTAGCGGCGACGGGCGACAAATGACAATTGTCCACATTAAAGTGTACACGCTCTCATGGCGACAGCTTGGTTTTCGAAAAAAACTATCTCTAAAATGAAAATTTGTTTTATTTGAACAAAAATCATAAAATAATAAAACTATTATCAATTAAATTTCATATAAACAAATAATTAAAGTGACTAAACAGTTATCAGATACTATAATTAGTTTTTGAAAGGGTAACATGAGTTTATGCGGATAAAAAGGTCTTTCTATAACGTTATATACGCGTATATACATAAAAATTTATTAATTATCTATTATTGTCTTGAAAATATACATTTGAAGAAGAGTTTCTAAAATTTTCAAAAGGAAGTATTAATAATTCAGGCAATGTGGCACTATTTCCAGTGACCCCTCGAAAAAGGGTCGTCTGCATTCACAATAGAATTTACTCGTTTTAGGTAATACCAAACCTTTTTACAAAAACTACAAATATTGGAGAAATTTGCACGACATTTGTTTAAAAAGCTATGGTGGAAAGAAGAAAATTCTAGTTCCTCGTCTATTGTATCTTAAAGACTTTTTTCAAATTACATCAAGATTAGTTGAGGAGTTTTCAAGATATTTTAATAACCGACTTTGAACATAGTTTCGAGAAAAATTCCAGCTAAGAGAAGATACCTGCAACGTGACCGGCACACTAACTGAATACTGTTTAATGGGACTTCACGGCAGGATAATGGGATACTTTTTCAACGATTTTTGTCACAGCTGCAGGTATAAAAATAAGGAAGAGTCTATCATTGTCTAACCATAAATCTTTGACTGTCTGGCTGACATAGCAACGGTTGGTATAGGCAGTATCGTTGATGAAGCACATGAAAATACTGAGAATCCGGGGCATACAGGCCTAAGTGTGTTTAGCTTATCTCGAGTTGTGACGAGTCAAACGAATAGCAATTCAATTTTATATTTAAGACTTTAAATTTTTTACATTAAACTATTACTTTATAAAAAAAAGTTTTTAAAGTGATAATATAATTTTTGTGATAACTGTTTCTTAAGTCAGCCGCTGTAGTACTTACAAGTTTTCAGTCGCTACCTGCCGGCTCAAATGTTCACCTGAACAAAAGGTCGAATAAGCCTATTCATACTACAAGGGATTGACATAATATTTTGATGTACATATGTACATATAGATACTATATACACGTACCTGCTAACATACTCTTACAAAATGCATTATTATTATTTTGTAGCCTATACCTTTCCTATTTTGATAAAATTTGGTATAGAGAATAATTAGACCTTGAAGAGATTAAAATGTGATGAAATATTTTTGGGACTACAAGAAGAAACATGTTAAGAGAACCTTTAAACAAAAATTGTTTTGAGGTGACTTGCCACTGATTTAAAGAATTTAATTATTTTAAATTTAGTGAATAAATTCAAAAATACAATTATGTTGCAAGTAAAATGTTTATTATCTTATATAAATAGGGTTTTTTAACCACTAAACCTAATTTTTCTACAGCTCTTTCCTCAATTTTTGATGCGCGTCTCTAAATGCTCCCCAACAAATTTGAGGATCTACATATATTTTAGTCTAAGCCAAATTATCAGCCATTCACATGTCAACACAACAACCGTAGAGTTCATAACATGAATGCTGTTCACGGAGAAAAATTATGGTTTAAAATATCCTAAATGCATGTATATATGTATATACATATATTGGTATAGTAAACGGAAACCCTTGTCCCTATTGACAAAAAATTGGGATAATCGATTTCCACAGGCTTCTATTGAAGTCAATTTTTCACCAGCCAAATCGTTCACCATAGACAGGAACAGATTATAATCATTTGGTGCGACGTTTCGTCTATAAAGTGGATGGATAAAATCAATCCAACCAAGCTCTCGGAGCTTCTGGCGTGTCACTATCGAGGGATGGTCTAAAACACAATTCCCCTCCTGTCGGCATAAGCTGGGCGCTTCTGGGCAAATGCTTCTGTCAGTCAGTCCTTTTGCTGACACTACAGAATTTGGCGTAAGGGAGCAGTTTATAGTGGATGATTCCTTGCCAATCCACAAAACACACAACAAAATCTTCCCAGCTGTCAGTCCTTGTTTGGAAACCGCTTTCACTTGACGCTGCTGTCAGTAATCAGCTTTTCGTGACCAGTCACCATCCGTTTCATAACTGAGTCGATTTTGCTACGATTTAGTAGGGATGCGCAGATCGAAATTCGGTCCATGATCGTGCTTCTTTGTATATCGAGTCCTTTCCAAGTGTGGAACCGCTTTTTTGCAATGTTTAACTCCTGGACAATTGAAATAGGACTCTCATGACGATCAAACTTGACATTTTCAACAATTAGCCTTCCATATGGTGAAACATATTCATTAATGTTACCAGAATGAAACCGACGAAAATAAGTTTGCGCATGACAAACTGTTTTCAGCTGCCTTACTTGCGTTCTCGCCCTTGTAGAGTATAGCGTATTTTCTTTTTTGTCGGTGTCCTTCTTTGTCAAACGCTCAAACATTCTGAGTTAAGTGCTCAACACTTCTGTTATTATCTGTGTTAGTACGCATCCAGCGTAGTCCAATCGCACTCATAGAACGCGAGATACAAATCATTAAAGCCATCTATAGGAAAAATTATGGATTACTTTTCACTAGAATTTAACATATTTTTAATTTCAATTACAAATAATCTAAAAAAAATGCATATATTGGTGAATAAAGTTGTGGTAAAGAATTTTATTTGAATATATAACCAATTTCTAATTAAAATAATTTCTGATAAAAAGTACACGTATATGGGAGAGATCACAGTAATCGATTTCATAGACAACAAAAAAAAATCTAAAAGCTGTCACTGTCACCCACGGCCCAAACCACTGATCGTACAGATCAGAAACTCGAAAAGTATCTTTTATGGATGAGATAGGCAGCCGATAAGAAATGGTTTTCCGGAATATATTTCTGGGATAAATCTATTCAAAAAATCAAATTTTTAAGTTGTCCGATTTTCATACAATGGTTGGTCTTTACCTAAATTGACATGAGAAGTATTTTTTCTTCCGGAATACCTGGAACCGAACTATTCAAAAAATTGTCATTTAACGTTTGAAGAATAGAAGAGTGGCTAACAACTTGGAGAATTAAAGTCAATGAGTCTAAGTGTATACAAGTAACATTTACCCTAAAAAAAGACACATGTCCTTCAATCTCTATAAATGGGAATACAATACCTCAGAAAGAATTCGTTACCTACCTGGGAGTTACATTGGATAAAAGACTCACCTGGAAAAACCACATAGACAGAAAGATTACTCAAACCAAATTGAAAATTGCGAACTTGCATTGGATTGTAGGCTCTAAGTCCAAACTAAGTCTAGAAAACAAAGTTTTACTTTTTAATATGCTAATAAAGCCATCTTGGACGTACGGGATCCAAATTTGGGGCTCAGCATCTAAATCTAGCCTGGATAGAATTCAAATACTGCAGTCTAAAACCTTAAGATCAATATGCAAAGCCCCTTGGTATGTAAAAAACTCCGCAATTCACAAAGATCTCGGGATTAAAACCGTCACCGAGGAAATAGAGAAACTGTTTAAAAATTACTCATTAAGGTTATCTAACCACCCAAACTTTCTAGCTAAAAAATTATTACAGCAGAACTACCCTAAGCGCTTAAAGAGAAAGGATTTACGTTTGAATTGTGACTAAGGGCTCTCCCGCATCCAATTATTCTACATCGGAGTTGCGCTTCGCATATATCCTTCATGATATTATAATTTACTTCAAATTATCCTTTATGATATATCTTTTGTTATGAGTGTTTGGTATACCTAATGATATCTATATAAACACATTCTTTGATAAATCTAAGTTATATTCGTAATTTATTGTACTTTGCTTACTTTGTTAATCTATACAGTGGTAATGATTAACTTGTTCTAGGAATAAGAATTAGCTTTAAGATTTTCGAAATTATTGTTAGTTTCCAAAAAGGAAAGATTCAATAAAACATTATACAAACAAAAAAAAAAAAAAAAAAAAAACGTTTGATTTATGTGAAATTTGGTACAGAGGTAGATTTTTGTCTTTTTAATATCGTAAATCCTTTTCCTTCCATGAAGTCGGTTCCGGAATCGATGCCGATGGGAGACCGCAAATAGGAAATCAGTTTAATAATTATAGAATTGGATGGGAAGAAAAGTGTGACTTCTGGTGTTGAGTTGTAAGAAATAGAGGTATTTACATAAGGGTGAAACTTTCTCCGGATTAAATTACAAATTCATCACCTATGAATTTGCAAAGATAAAAAGAGGTCTACTTCGCTTAACAACGGTGTTTCCTTTTGGCAGTTGTATTTATGCAATTTCATTGGTTCGGCTAAAAAGTATACAAGACGAGGCGAAACGAGATGAAGAAAATATTGGCAAAAAATCGGATATAATACGCGATGTCAATAGCTGTTATACAATAAAAATTAAAATATAAATTCTTGCTCGAAAAGTTATGGCTTCAATAGCTATCAAACCTTCTTCTTTCAGGAAAGGTTTTTATGTGAATCAGTTTTAATCCAACAAGGGTCAGGTCTAAGCAAGCTAATAAGGTTCGATAAGT
The DNA here is from genome assembly GCA_037013455.1 of Ceratitis rosa. NCBI lineage: Eukaryota > Metazoa > Arthropoda > Insecta > Diptera > Tephritidae > Ceratitis > Ceratitis rosa. The sequence continues at coordinate 13,518,525 of JAWMAG010000003.1, forward strand.
TCGCTATAGGCAGTCCTGAGACTTTTATGTCTTACGTTGCACCTCTCGGATTGTATAACAGATTTTAAAACTAATTCACATGAAAGATGAAGGGTCATAAGTTCTCTAATTTGAAAAATATCAAAAGCATCACTTCAAGCTGTTCAGCTGCAAATAACATTACAGAAAGGTTATTCTTCAATTTGTGACCTCGTTAACCACATGATCCCAACGTATGACCAAAAAAAAATGTTCCTCAACAATGTAAAATTCATAGTATACACGTATGCTGATGAGGTTTAAGGTAGTAATCTGGTAACTTGCATTTTTAATGCGTTTTGGGCATATTTTATTTGTTAAAAATTAAATTAAATCTCTTTCATATTGTAAAATAAAATATTATTATTTATATTAATAGTATCTCAGAGTGTACAATAGTAATTAGCACTGAAGTGAGCGTCTGACCCGCGGTATTTAGTCGCTTGAGGGTATCTGAGATAGAAAAATTAAATAAAAAAATTTTTGTGTGAGATTGTTATTCTGGTTGGAACTACGACTAAACAGTTTTGTTGAAAAATAAAAAAATAGTTGACTTGGTAAACAGGGAAATTTTTTAAACAGAAATCTGACTGTGAAATGGTATGAAAGTTGGCAATAAAAAATGATCCTAATTCCTGCGAGAGCTATTGAGGAGTAGAACGTTGTTTCGAGAAATACGCGTTTTAAGGGGTTTGGGGTAATTTTCAAAAAATCAAATTTTGTTTTTTTTGCATTTTCGTTAAGTATAATATCTTAAAAATAATCTCTGAAAATTTCAAGTTAATCCGATAAATCGTTTTTAAGTTATTCGACAAATAACAAAGAGAGCTCGGGACTTTCAGAGCACTAGTGTGAAACTTTAAACGCGTTTTTCTCAAAACTATGTTTTTTGAACTGGAAACAACTGTAACTCGAAAACCGCTCAGTTGATTTTAATGAAATTTATACACCTTTTAGAATACATAATAAACTCGGGAAAAAATCGAAGGATTTTTTTTTGAAAAATTTCGATTTTTTAAGACCAATTAACTGTTGATTTTTTCCCAAAAATCTAGACAAAAATTTCCTGAGGCCGCCATTTTGTTCATTTTTGAAAAAAAAATCCTTTTTTTTTTTTTATCCGATTGATTTCAGATGAATCTCCAAGGACTTATGATTGTCACCGCAAGGACCTTTTTTTGGAACTTGGTTTTTTTTTGAAATTTTCGTGACTTCAAGTCAAAACATTGTTTAATAATACCATATCACTACTTTTGTAAAATAAAATTATTTAATAGCAAAAAAAAAATACTGAAGATTCTCATTTTTTCGTGCCTCTGACTACCCCTAACCCCTTAAGTTTTAACAAAGCGTTGCTTAGCGCGTAGTACTACAAGACGCTCAGGTATAAGTGCTATAACTTTATGAATATTTCGAATTATGTTCTAAAATTTTTGCAGTGCATTTTTAATATAGACGTATAGTACTGCCGAAAAAAGTTGGTTTTTCGAAACCAAGTTACTAGACTACTACCTGAAGGTATCCGATTTTTCTAATCCTCTTCAAAACATGGCGAAAAGCGTAAACTTGTATTCTATTTGCCTTTAATAGCATCGACATTTTCGATCTTTTTAAATTAACACCAACACAAAGCCTGTGTTAAACTTGAAAAACAAAGTAGTCTCAGTTTATAACTGAAACAGTGATTAAACTCATTTTGTCATTACTCACAGAATAATCGTGATTTTAGTATCTGATATTCGTTGCATTCGATTTAAGATTTCTTAACAGACTGTCATACGCATCTAAGTAAAAGTCGAAAGAAAATATGTAGCAGTTTTCAAGAAAAATACATTTAAAATGTGTCATTTATAAACTTAAATTATTCATATTCTACTGATTTGCGTTATTAGCTAAATTACACAGGAGTGTCCTCTGCTATTCCCAACAACAAACACAACATGAATTTAAAATGGTGTTAATATTTAATGATAATGTTTAAGTGCTCTATACGAGTATAGGTATGTAAGTCTGTATATCTTCATGTAGCTGTAGTAACCCTTGGCGTTTATGCGCATCGAGAATTTCAAAGTAAACGTACGCTCCCTAGTGATAAAGAAGTCCAACTTTTCCATGCCAAAAGCCAAATTCAAACTTGAAGTTAACAACACGACAATCGTGAAATTGTTCAATTCATAATCGTAACTCACAGTTGCGCTGAAGTAAATACTTTTTTCGTAAACACTGATTTTCATTTTTTCCCGCTTCCACCACATTCCTCAAGCCTCCAACCCCACATTGACTATGTGTTTGAGTTATTTGCTAAGTTTTATATTTTTCCCCACCTACTACCTACATATTCACTTTGTTCCCTTCCCTTTTTTCTGCTATTTTTTTGTATATCCTGTACTGTTTTGCGTTCGCCGCGTTCGAATGCTTCGCCTGCTAACGACGTTAAGCTGCATAATTTTTCATAGCCTCATTAAAGGGCGCTTCATTAATTTTTCCAATGCTGGCAGCATCATTAGCACAGCGGAGTGGAAATAAAGGAGTACAGATTATGGTTAAAATATAGTATGTAAGTAAGTTAAAAAAATAGAATTTAAATGTGAGAGTGGAGTTGAAGGTTAAAAGAAAAAAACATTAAACCAAGCCTTCATTGCGCTATCCTTGAACTCAATTTATGCCATTGTGGGCACACTTCAGTTGTTTGTTTATTTTATCTATTGCTATTTTTTCCATTAATTTATATATTTCTCCTTCAGCGTCGTTTTCCCCCCGCCTCTTAGCTCACTTGTTTGCTTTTTAATCCATCTCTAAGCGATAAGTAATCCCAAGTATATTTAGTTATTTTCACTTTATTCGACTTGGGTTGCACACTCTGCCATTATTATTATTATTTCTATTTGTATAGCTTAAGTTTTTACTTCAAAACACATTCGAAGTGCAGTATTATTTACTTACTTACATTTTCAAATAAAATTCACTTTTCTGCAGCTACTTGTTGGCCTGCAGACGTTTGCTTTTCCTGTACTGCAATGTGGCTTTCGTTGTTTACTCTCTGCTTACGTGTAAATACCTACAAATACATATTTAACATAAACATGTGCACAAGTAATACATACAGACATGCATCTTAAAATTGTAAAGGGTTTTCCAATAAGAGGTGTTATTTTGAATTACTTGCTATTCCGGTAGATGTCACTTTTGAAGCTGTAATATTTTGACAATTGACAAGTAAAAACTACGCCAGTCCTTGGAGTTGAATATTTCACAAAAGTGTGAGGTGTATTTTGCAGTTCAGCTAACACCAGAACTCAAGCCGGCCGATCATCAACAACGTGAAAATGATCCGGAAATTCAACTTGGCTGATTGGACCCATTTTCACCTGGATGGGTACGTCAAAAAACTGTCACATCGGAGGTTCGAAAAAACCAAGATTTATTGTTGAAAAGTCTCTCCATCCTCTACATGTAACTGTTTGATGCGGTTTATGATCCGACGTGGTCACTGGATCTTACTTTTTCGGAAAATGTATAAATTGCGCTATCGAGAGATGATTAACGATTTTTTATGGCGGTAATTAGATGGAGCTACATGCCCTACACGCAACGTAACCATCGGTATTTTTAGGGAAAAGTTTCCGCACGGTGTGATCTCTCGAAGAGGTGATCACAATTAGTCACCGAGATCTTGTGATTTAACATTTTACGTCCTCTTCCTTTGAGGCCACGTGAAGTATAAGGGTTACGTCAACAAGTCAACATCTATTCAAGACCTGAAAGCAGCTACTTTGCAATTTGGTGATGGAAAGTTTCATAAAAAGATACGACAAGCGTAGCCGTGACGATAATTTGGCTGATATTGTTTTCCGTCTTTAATGACATATCTTCATCTTTACATTGAAATGAACATCCGATCATTTCTATCTCAGAAAGTTGCATTCTTCTGCGAATATCAAAATAGCACCTCTTATTGGAAAACCCTTTATATGGTTAGTTTTACTTTCTTTGCTAACGAAGTGAAGATTACAATGTGAGCCAAGATAAGAACTTGGCTAAATGATTAAAAACAAAAGATCAGGCAATAATATGCCATATACTCGTATGTATATCTCATGACAAGCAGTTTAATTATAGATGAAGCAGTTTAGTTATGTTGGTTGTTTGGTTGAAAGCTTATATAGGCCACCAATCGGGCTCAATGTGATGCTAATCAAACCAATATGTGGGGTCGCAAAACTGAGCAGTGGCCGGCCAAGATATGGCTCTCTATATGCTATCTCGCACAAGTTTTCAAAGGTGGCCAACCTTCCCCCAAGTTCCGAAGTGCCTTAAGATTTCAGGCTCCTCTTCTTATCTGCAACTTCTTCGCGTACCTTCCGCATAGAATATGCCCTGTAGGAAGACCTATAACTGTAAATATCTCCTGTCTTTTTAACTCGATAAGGTCACGTGATCTTGAGTTAGAATCTTTAATGAAAGTTGAAGGGAAATGCAGTTTCTTGCATGCTCGTCCGTCATCCCATTTGCCGGTATAATACTGTGTCTACGCAGCCATATAACGTTCAAAGAGAACTACTTAGCCATCACATGATCTGCGCCAGTTCTCTATGGTTTTCGATTTTACTGTTACAGAAGACGTGAATAAGACTTTCTGAGAGCACCACTGAACTGAGACATTTGACAGACTCTTGTAAAGTCACCACTCCCGCCCGAAGAATAATATAGGGATCCGGTAAACGAAAGGAATTGCAAATATTACGATCACTTGAGTAAACAACGCGGTTACAAAGCGCCAGTTATATACATATATACATATATTGCTGGTCCCTACATGGACGAAATTACCTACGACCTCTAAGTTGTACACTTTTATATACGATTGTGCCTTGTCTTTGTCTGCTGCTCGTATTATTTTCTCCAGCATCAACTCACACGTTGAAAATCACCCTGTCTGATACCTCGTTTGCTATCGAACGGCTCGAAGAGGTCCTTCCCAATTCTGGCTATACTTCTGGTGTTACACAGCCATATAAGTTTTGTGGGAGTTCAGACATAGCGACGTAGGAGCACCTCCATAGTATCCATAATATACAACGATTTCAATGAAAAATGCTACGAGATCCCATTGGTGCACCGTGGTATAAGCTCAACATTAATACACATACGTGTATGTGTAGACCTTGAAATACCAATGATGAACACAGAAATACTTCGCATTCGGATACCCAACAAAGCGAACCCGTCCTCAGAGAAACTTATTTTTAAGCTTTAGTTAAGCGGATTAAATACAAAACATTTTCTTTGATGTTATAAACAAAAACTTTTTTATTTTGGACCAACATCGTAAGTCCCTATCACTCCTCCATTTCCATATTTCAGGCCTTCCAGCGCATCAGGAATATTCTACTGTACGCACAAATATTCCTGGTCAGCGTAACCACAATGTTCTTCCTGAAAATTTCCACTGCTCTAACCTAAAAACTTTAACGTGCAGATGAAAGATATCATTTCTCATGAACATCATTCACATATTTCAAATCTCTCAACAGTTTTTATCCTTAAAAGGTGTGTATGCAATTTCAACTCATTGCCCCATTTTAGCATCATACACATACTTCAACACCTATGTACATACTTATCCAGGAATTCACATTATAACTAAGCTTATTTGCTGCGCATAGCCACCCACCCCCAGCTTTTACATTGCTGTAATCGCCGTTCACACGTGTTGCATTGCCGAAAAGCGTCGGACGAAATTGGTTGCCGCCCTTCGGTATTTTCGCGCCAACACTACTTGGGTTGCTAACGCAATCAAATAAACTTGTTACTACTGCTTAAGCTGTTGAAATGTTGCTCAATGCGCCAAAATACAAATAATGTGTTGCATAGTTGGAAAATAGCATTGCTACTTTTTTCCCCCCCAAAGTGCATAAATTCACTTTAAATGGTATCGTATTTTGGTTATACATAAGTATGTAGGGAATATATTCTCCTACGTAAGCTGCCTGCGCGGGCGCTTCTGTTGGGCGAACATTTCGATCGATTGTTTGTTGAAAGCAAACTATAATGTATTCGTTTATATTTATTTAAAATTCGGTATATATAATATACGTGTATGTATATGCCAGCTAAGCAGCTGCCGTTGTACACAAATGCAGTAATGGGTTTAGCATTCTTAACAAAGCGTTGAGATGAAATTCAGTTAAAAGGGTTAAAAGGAAAGTGGTGGCCTGAAGGAATTTGTGTTGAACTCTCTATTGTAAAGTTAAATTAAAGTGCTGGAGTGATGATGAATGTTACATATTTTGTTTTTCTGTGCTCTTCATCGGGACATCAACTTTTGGTAGAAGTCCCATATAGGGACAGTTTTCACAGTTCACGCAAAAAAAGAACCGGACAAAGATATTTTTAATGCTGTCAGATTCAGTTATGTGGCATATACTAACCCTACAGGAATAAGGAAGACTAGTTTGCAAAAGTTCAAAATTCTAGTTAAATACCAGTATTTTGAAGATGAAATCATACCAGCTGGTTATTTGAATAGCAGGTCACCAGTAACGGAAGAAATAATGATTTCCACCTCCGTTTGTTGTTGTTTTATCGGTTCCTAAAAAGTTCCGTTCAACTGTGCAGATTTCGTTGCCCTCTACTTCATAACGATGGTCACCAGGCTGCTTGTTGTTCGTGGTTCTGTTCTCGAAATCTCATGCAATCTCATGCCTAATTGAACAACTAGTATGAAGCTGATGACAATTTTCAGCTCGTAAGACAAATCTACAGAAAATTAACTAGTATTTTTCACTGCAGGGAAGCTACGTTATTGCCAGATATTGAGCGTAACCAATCGTAAAATTATTAAAATAATGTAAAGAATGAAAGTAGTGCTGTCCTCGGTCACGTCGAAGTTTATAATACATTTTTTGCAAAATAGCGTTTTCTAGTCGCCGTAGCGAATTTCGGCTGAGCTTTTTCTCCAATTTTTGCTATGCGTCTAGATGTTTTTTTCTACCTTCAGCTTAAACTAAGTCGTCTTCGAATGGCCGAGGGCTTGGCATTCCCTACCGAGAGGCAACAGCAATAAGAAAAAATAATTTTCTACAATTTTGGATGTTGGTCGGACCAGAACTCGAAGCCTGGTCTTCAGAATGGCAGTACCAAACTTCACGTTATTAGATCCGAAGCTTTATATCTGAAGAAATAGGTTGTATAGTGGCTAAATGATATAGTCTCTCGATCTCAATGATTTTGTAAATACGAATGACTAATACCGAAATTCATGCGCCTAGATGTTTTTTTGACTGATTTATGACTAAAACTCTCAAATAGTAAGACCAGAATATTTCCGGACATCGCTTTCTTTCGATATTCGCAGTATTATGAACTCGTTACAATGGAACAGACGGTCAATAAAGACGGAACATCCGTCCTAAACGACCGGAATCGTGACCAACAAGTCATGGATTTTTAATGACGATAATGCGTCATCGCACCGTGCTGTAGTTGTGAACGATTTTACGACCAAAAACTCGTTCAATACCCTCGATCAACCACCGTTTTCACCGGATTTGGCCCCATGCGACTTTTTTTGTTCCAAAACCTCAGTTACCACTTCGTGGAACCCGTTTCAAAACGATTGAGGCCGTAAAAGAAAAATCGTAGTGGGAACTGAGGTCGGCTGATTTCAACAACTGCTGCAAGCAAACTGGTTGACAAATCGCGCTCATTTTTGGCACAGTAATTAAGGACAGTGCTACCAACTTAACAAGAAAGAAGTGCTGAAAAATATTCAGCGCGAGCAGTTTAAGTGACACTTTCCGGAAACTTTCTGGTTTTACTGTACAATATATCATTGTATATATGCTAGCTGGTTTCAATTAATGTTAAGGTTCAACTGTGTATGAAATTTGATTAAAATATCTCAAAAACTGAGGAACTAGTTTGCGCAAACAGAGAGACAGAGGCTGAATCAACTCAGCTCGGCAATCTGATCTTATTGGTAAAAATTGTGATGGGTCTACCCGGAGTTCTAGTATTTACATACTTCGGAATTAGTATATCATTTCATGTCCATAAAAGGTACAATTAAACTCTCTAGCCAAATCTCGTTCGATTATCCAAAAGAACATGATTAAGTTTTCACACGATTGACGCAAAGCGGTCTTACAGTTCAATCGTGCGTTCCAATTAAAAAAGGAAGAGACACAGAGAATTAATTAATAATTAAGAAATTGATGAAAACCAACTAACGGTTTTTAATCCTGCGATAGCCGAGTGGTTAGCATTGCGTACTGACATTCGGAAGGCTCGGGTTCATATCCCAATGCCAGCAACATCCAAAATTTATGGAAAATTAATTTAAATAAAAAATTAAGTTAAATTTTCTAATTGCGGTCGCCCATCGGCAGGGTGGACACCCCTCCGAGTGTATTTCGGACATGAAATAAAAGGCCCCTAGTAAAAAACCGTCAGCCGTTCGGAGGCGGCTTAGTACAAACTGTAGGTCCCTCCATTTGGTGGAAAAACATCAAGACGCAAAACCACAAATTGGAGGAGGAGCTCGGCCGAATATCGCTTCAGCGGTTACAAAGTGCCAATTATATATATATGTATATCGCTAAGTCAGCGCCGGTGAACTTCCTTCCTAGATATAGAATGTCTTCTGAATTTTTTACTTATTGGTCGATGAACCAACAGAGCTTTCAATTAGAAGTTGTTGAGCGACAGTTATATGACGTACTTCACGTATTACATAGCCCCATTGAATAGATGCATTAGCCCAGTAATAAATCTAATAAAATTAGGCCTTTGGGTTAAACAAGTGTTTATCTGCCGGTATGGATTTTAGCGAATCTTACTCTTCTCCTTCTAACACTTACAAACTTCAAACCATATGTTAAATATTTTTAAAATTAACTAGACTCAATGCTTAGTTATTACTAAATTCCTCTCAAATGTGTTAGAAGACTAATCGAGATATTTATATATACAATATAAAAGGATTTTTTCCTCGAGACAAGTTACGACGACCGCAGTAGCAGAGTGATCAGCAGTGCGTATTACCATAAGGAAAGTCATGGGTTCTAGTCCTGGCCAGCAGCAACAACTAAAGTTACACTGGTCTGCAGCGAAAAACTCCTTTAAACAAAAATATGATCAGAAGGAAGTATTCAATATCCTGAATTTAGATCTGTGTGTACACTGCACCATTTACACTAGACTGTGCTCTAGTCTATCAGTTACAAAACAACAACGATATCGGTTTCCGATGGAGTACCAATATATCGTGCTCCACTAGTGAAGAATGGTTAAGAGAAATAGCTGTTGCCTCGCTTTACTAATCAAGCCCAACCCACAATGTTTCAAATGAAAAAATATTTCTTCCTCCACTCCTTATAAAGCTGGGTCTTACAAAGAATTCCGTTAAAGCCATGAATATGGATGGTGAAGGCTTTCAATATCCTAAGACAGAAGGTATCTTTGCAAGCACATGAAGGACACAAATCTTACAATAAACCTAAATGAAAATAGGGCTTGGAAAGGAAAGAGGCAAAGGAAACAAAAAAAGTGAAAACTACCGGGATACTATCCCAAAACTTATTTCTTCGTATAAAGGCCAGCATATATGAACTCAATAGATATTTTTTTTTTTATTTTTTTGACAAATTAATGACTCGAAAGCTCAAGTCTGAAAAACCTGAGGTTCAATTTGGCTGGTTCAAAAAATCATCATTTAAATGTACTAGCGCTTATGTGACAGACAGGCGGACGTGGTGAACTCAACTCAATTCGCCATTCTAACCCTGTCAGTGTAAATTTTGATGGGTCGATCTCGTTTCCTTTCGGCAAGGGCTTCCATACTTCGGACCAAAGCCGATATACCATTTCATGTGCATATATAAAATTAAAACATTAGTTCGCCTTTTACATTTTTTGAGTTATTTTGGTTACCCCATCGTTTATTCATATGTTATTGAAAACAAACACATACCTATGTTACATCGATCTGAGACTGTGAATTATTGAAAACAAAATTATTTGTTACACGATCTGTTACCCAAGCGACATTATGCATCCGTGAATTTCTTACTTTATTATTTAATTTTTAAATATTTTGTATTTATTGAAGTATTAAATTTACATATTTAGTTAAACACATTTTAGAAATTACGGTCCTTTTTTCAAATAATTGCAATAAAACTTGTTCCTTACCATTTATTTTACATATAAATGCATCAGAACCTATGCTTTTGTATAAATATGTACAGTAAACAATTATTTGTACATATGTTTTTTTGTGTTATTTAAAATATGGTTTTAAAATTTTTACATTAATATTGAAGACATGTACATTCATATACACAGGGCAATAAATGTATTAAACAATAAATTGATTCATTGAAAAGCTTTATAACTTAGGCTTGTAAATAATAATAAACTTTTGAATATAAATTTTTGATTTCTTAAGAACGCATGGCATCTTAAATAAGTAAAAAGAAGAAATTTATTACTATACAGGGTTGTCCATTTTGCAGTTTCGAAAATAATCGCAATTAAAATGATTTCAACGTAATTTTTTTCATGAAATTCCATTTTTCTAAGTCATTTAAATGAGCGCATCTCGAACTATTGTAAACTCCGATTTGAGGTAATTTTCGACCACTTTTTGGGCGGTATATCCGCCAAAATATGGCGAATGTTGGTTTTCAAGGGCTCGAGAGTTAATGGTTGGGTCTAATCACACCTCTGGACCAAAGAGCTTACCTGGCAAAACGTTTTTTTTTTTTGGTGTCCATTTACGTAGCCCCGAGTGAGAAATATAACTCATCGCTGAAGAAAAATCGCCGTCCACTAATTGTTGTACGGCGTTGTAAATAGTCAGCTGGCTTCAGTTGTTCAGTGACCTGGACTTTATTTGGATATAAGTGTAAGTCCAAATGCAAATTACGCCGTAATGTACCATAAGAAAGTGACAGATCTTGAGAACAACGAGGAATAGACACACTCCGATCTTCGTCTAAACAGTAGCGATATTTGAGGTGGAATGAGCAAACCCATATTGCCCAGCCGATCCTGTCTCTTCAAAATTGACAGTTAAGTTTGACAGGTGTCAAAATAGAGTTCTGTACTTTTGAGACCACGAAATGGATAATAACGCAGACTATAGATATAGACTCGATTCTACGCATTCCCATGGTATTTTAAAATGAAATTAGTTGTTTTTTATGATATTTTATATTATAACATCTATATATTATGATAAAAGTTCGTATACTTCTTTTTCTTTTTCTTTATTAAAAGCGAGGCCTTCCTCTTCCTCTGCTGATACTGCATCGAATACTTTCAAAGTTCGAGTACTATCATCTATTCCGACGACATCACCTAGCCAGTGTAGCCACTGTCTCCTGATTCGCTGAACTATACTCGTATTAATGAATCGTTTAACTCCTACAGCTCATCGTAGCATCGTCTGCAGTATTCCCCGTTGTCAATGCGAACCGCAAATCGTTCGCAGAAATTTTCTCTCGGAGACTCCCATCCACGCTTGAGTACCATATAGTTGGACGGGTATGATAAGCGACTTGTAGAGTTTGGTTTTTGTTCATCGAGAGAGGAATTTACTTTTCAAGTGCCAAAATAGCACCTGTTGGCAAGAATAATTCTGCGTTAAATTTCCAGGCTGACATTGTGGTTGGTGTTAATACTGGTTCCAACATAGACGAAATTATCTACGACTTCAAAGTTATGACTGTCAACAGTGACGTGGGAGCCCAGTCGTGAATTCGATTGCTGTTGAGATATTTCGTCTTGTCCTCGTGCACTAATAGAACACTTGCAAAATATAATATTTCTTTTAAACCAAATATCAACCAACTCGAACTGTAAGCCAATGTCTTCGAATAGATCGGTCCCTCGTACACTTCCCTAAAAAAACAATTTTCCACATATTAACCTCTGGAAAAAACTGTCTATGTTTTTAAAATTTCAAGTAAATCGTAACGAAACCCAGATTTTTTTGAATAGATCAACCCCAAATCCACTTCCCGGAGAGAAAAACTATTTATGTACGAGTATATATAAATCAGGTATCAACGAGCAGAGGTTCAAGATATGGGTTGATCGGTCAGTCATTCAGGACAAAGTCTTTTTTTATATATAGAGATATATGTATTAGTTTTTTGGTGTACAAAAATACAATAAATATATAACAGCTTACCAATATGGCTTGGTCAAGTATATTCCACTCTCTGTACAATCGACAGCTTGAGTAAAAATTAGAATTCATTTATGAGAAAAGTTTATTTTACGCAAATTTCGATAGCAACAATTTTTCAAATTTAGTTATTTTTACAAAAAATTTTTTGCGGTGAAATTGACTCACAGCCTTTTCCATTAAAATTAACTTGACATTGAATGTGGCTTAATTGCCTCTGTTCTGCTATACTCCCATGCAATTATAGTATATAATATTATATATAAAAAGTACCAAGTCAATGGCAATTTCAGTATCTTTACATAACTTAAAAAAAGCCACACTGGACAGGAAATGAATTTTGTAGCAAACACCCACATTTTGAATGCCTTCGTATGTTTTTCTGAATGCTTAAGTAAGTAAATATTTATGTGTTCATGTACTCCATGCAAGTGCGTGTATCTTCAACTCAGCCACAACGCCTCCACAGTTGAGCGCCTCTTGCAAACATACAACCATAGAACCATAGAAGCATGCAGCTACAGTAAAAAAGAAAGACAAGGAAAATTTTGTGGGTTCTCTCAACTGAAAAGTAAATTTTCAACTATGAATATTTCTCTAAAATAAAATATCTGCAATTGACACACACACGCACAACTACTAGCTTGTGTTTGGGTGAGTGTGTATGTGGGTGTATGTAGTGCTTAGTGTAAATAAATTTACAGAGCAATGTCGAAATAACTTTAAATATTTTAGTACAACCACAAAAATGCACATTTTTCGCAAGCAGTAAAAGAATTACCAACTCAAAGGAAGTGAAATGCAATTAAACAATTAAAGCGACCACAACTATTTGGTAGTGTGATAGAAAAGAAAATTTATTCATGGAGATAACTTGAGTTTTAAAGAAATAACTGGTAGAATTTTCTACAATTAAGTGCATGGCAAGTAAATACAAATGGGAATTTCGTTGATATTTCTCTTCCGCTGCTAATTGGCGTTTCATTGGAAAAGAATAAAAGAGAAATTGTCAGTAATATTTGAAGAATAAGAAATTAACTCTATGGTATTTTTGAATCAAAAATATACAAAATTTTAACACCTTTTTCCAATTATAGCAGAACCGACCTCACGTTGTTGTGGCTTTTTTGCTTTTTGTTCAATTTGGATATTATAATTGTTATTGGTATTGGAGATGATAGAAAAAAATTATTAAAAGTTTTTACTATACTAATGCAAAATATTACACTTTTTATTATATTATGATCTACCTTTATTTATGATGAAAATTTTTTAGTTGAATTTCTTATCGAAATGAATACCAAAAGTTGACTTAGGCCTTTGTGAACAAGAATACGATTATGTATAGCTTTATATACTTTTGACTCGCTGCAACGGTTTGAAATATGGAAACAATTTATTTTTTGTCGTAAATTATACTTAAATTCTTAATATAATATATAAACATGAATGTTTGTTTGTTAGTGACGCTAAGGCTCGAAAACGGCGAGACCAATCTTGATGAAATTTTCAGATGTTGTTCGTTGTAGTTCTGTAGAAGGTTTAGAAATAAAGAAAAATCCGGAAACTTGGAGAATTCCAAAAAGTGACTCTTTTCCATTCAATTTTTTTTTTAATTTCCCGTTCTTTTTTTAAATTTGTTTTTTCAAACCTAACTTTTTAAAAAAAATGTTTTTCCTTTCTGATTTTCGTTTGTTTGTGAAAATACCTAACCTCATTTTCATTGGAATTTATTTGTGTTACTTCTTCAGCTGATTTATAAATTATTTAAATCGTTCAATTTCTGTCGGTTGCTTTCTTTATTTGGCAATTCGAAAGTTAAATTATTGAAAATTATTTGGTGAAAACTTTATGTGTATTTCATCCAAATTGATCAATTACAGATCGAAATTTGTTACGATGCCACGAAGAGGCCGCCCTAATATCGTGCAACGGATCAAGGTAATTATACCTACAGCACATCGTACGGAAGAGGAAAATGCTACTGTAAGGGAATCTGCTCGAATCGGAATGATTGAACATCGCGCGACTATCTCAAGAGGCTCACTAAGCTTACAATGAATCAACAACGATTGAGAGGAAGGCAAGTTCGTGCTTAGGAATTTCAAGAATCAAGAGAATAACGTATGGCTGCTCAACGACAGCAGTTCTATATGAGCCGGACATTGAATAATCAAATTAAACTAATCGTAAATAAATGATTTTCAATTGAATTTATTTCTTTTCTTTTCAAAAACACGCAGGACAACGGCTGCGGGGTCAGTTAGTAAAATTATATATTTTCATGTACTGAAATGCTATATTCACTTTAGTCTGAAGTATGCAAGTGCCAAAAGCAGAAGAGATGGGTATATCTCTATTATCCCATTGGGTTAGAAATTCCAAATCACAGCTAAGTTGATTAGCCATTTCCAACTGTCCGTCTGTTTATACACAAATTTTGACTGCGCTTTAAAGTGTTGTGGTTACCCAATCGTGTAAACTTTGCAGGAATATCAAACTCAGGCATAAAAGCGTAAAGGGAGCTTCTTATTAAGTTAGCGAAGGCAGCTTTAAAATCGATGAAAAGGTTGTGTGTATTCTTTTCTTTCCGGTCTTTCCGTGATATGTCGCAAGGTGAATATCTGCTCAATGGTGGATTTACCACGCCTAAAGCCGCACTGATAAGGCCCAATCAGTTTGTTGACTGTGGAGTCAAACTTTTCACACAATACTTTCGATAGAAGCCTAGGTATTTGCAACATTTAGGACGCTTATCTCACGGTACTTGGCGCAGACCATAGGATCCCTCCTTTTTACGGATTGGGCACTTAAGTTCCCATCGTAGGACATGCTTTCGTCTAATCATATTAGCAAATCCAGAAAGTTTGGGCTCAAATATCAGCATCCAGGTTTTCTAAATAATTTGATAATTTGGTCGCTGTTGGGCGTCTGAAACCGCGTTGATGTTGTCGTTAGTGTTGATGGCGTTGTGAGGTTCGGCTGGTGCTAAGGATTCGCGTGCAGGTTCGCAGTTCCGATTGGGGTAGCCGACGAGACGGATCGAATCTTATCCGGTCATCTCTAAGCCGTAAAATCGATTTATAGTTGCCAGCACGTTTAGTTTAGCTTTATGAATCGACTATTGCTCGGTTCTGCATATGTGGTGTGCATTTGGATGCATCGATTGTTTTGTAGAGAGGTGAAGGATGGGCGAACGTCTTAAGCGTTGGCTGTCGGTGACAGCACTATCGATGAAAGCTTGAGACCGGATTACTGCTGAAGTATTTTTATACTTTTCATGTACATAATACGGTATATCTTAATATATATGTATAGTTTGTATGTATGTAAGTACCAAAAATGGGTAAAGAATGGCTCACAAAAATGTATACCGATCGGGTCAGAATGGCGAGTTGAGTTTATTTAGCCATGTCCGTCTGTTAATCAGCTTGTACGCAAACAAGTCTCTCAGTTTTTGAGATATTTCACATAGAAACTTCGTCATAGCTGAAGACAACGCTTCTTTCTTGTTTTTCCATTTATTACCTGCACTTGGGACGTAAATTTACCTGAGATAATATTAGTAAAATATGTTCTCGAAATCTCGCATGGATGCCTTATAGAATTTACTTCGACCAATAAAAACATTTTTATGTAAAACATTTCAAAAAAAACATCTAAAACCTTCGCATTTGTGTTGAAATATTGTATACATCCTGACATTAGGATGATCCCATAAAACACAGAAGGTTTTTATTCAATAAGTGGTCTTTCATGGACATCACATTTGCATTTAATATTTAAAAATAGGGAAAGTTTTCTATTATGTCGACACTAGCTTTATTATCATAAATCAATCTGTTTTACACTAGAAACAACTGCAAAAACACTTTCGCTCAAAAAAATAGTAAACACTTATTATTTCAAGCAACAGCTGAAGGACATTTCAATAATTCATACAAGTGTTTATTTCTATTTATTTTTCAATCGCCCACTAAATAATATAAAAATATATTTTATAATTGACACACTTGAAGACATGAGTAAGTATGCTTGTGAGTATGTGGGTATGTAGTTAATGGCCCATTTTTATACTTTTTTCTGCATATCTAACAGCAAATTGTCCAGTAAATTTGTTAATAAAAAAGTAATAATAATAAATAAGAAAAAGCGAAATGTGTAGCTGTTATGATTCCCTCATTAAATAACACTTGAATAAAATAATAAACCTCCAGTTGCCGAAGTGTAGATTTGAACATTGCAACAAAGTAAAAATATTATATTTCTTTGCTAAGAGGGGGGCAGAAAAAAAAATTGTTATATTTTTACCAATAATGAGTCCCGTAATTAGTATTATCAGTGACGTGTCCTTAGGTCGCTAGATTATCAGCCGTAATATACCCCTGAACTGGTAGTTTATCACCTAATTTTTACATGTATTTTCAGACCGCACTAGCTGAGTACTAATCTAAAATTATAGAAAGTAAATTTATTTAATTTTATTTAAAAGCTCCATATAAAAATTCATCGGCCGTTAGGAGGCGGCTTAGAATAAACTGTCCATTTATTGGAAAACATCAAGACGATTAATGAATTGTACTCATTCAGCTAATTCTCTTTTTAACAGAAGCCGAAGATGAGCGAAAAGAGATGAACTATTAAGAATATGATAGCTTAGAATGTGTAGTCAGATATAATATATGTCATGGACTGCGCGATAAAATTCCCAACACGTCCACCAAAACTCATGGCAAGCCACTTATGAACTACTCACTTCAGTGTGGATGGATTAACCCAGCCAAGTGAAGAAATGATGCAGTAAATGACATCACTGGAGCCAATTTTTGTATAAAAAAAGAAGAAGAATATATGTATCTGAAATACCAAAGAGTTTATAAAAGTTTGATTTGGAAATTAAAAACTATTAGCCATAACTCTTGCTTCATCTTTATGTGGAAAATATTTCATTTGTATGTCTTTTTTAATTGAAACCAACAAAGAATATATAATTCTTTTTATAAATTTCATCATTTTTATTTTAATAATTCCTCATTAAAATATATGCGAATTGACAATTTAAAAAAACAACATCGAAATTTTGACGTATACACAAACAATACCAAATTAAATTAAAGGCGCAATCTAGAACACATCATTCTTGTATGTACTGAGTTTTTGTGTAAGCAACAGTGCGTCATAAAAATGGCTGACGACAACCATGACCATCAGTTCAGTTGACAAAAACGAATGAGTGGGTTCATAAAGGCTCTTAATTCTAGATGGCTGATGATTATATTATATATTTATATAATGTCTTGATTTGCATTTCGCTAGCATATCTAGGTCACTTGTACACTTGTATTCACTTCAGAGCTTAGATGTGGCTAATGTATGAATTCAATGAGCATTGTGGTGTTAATGAACTTACTGAGTGGAGAAAAGTGAGTCTCTACCATGAAATATATTACACTTAAGTGTAATGACCATTTTCATGCAAATGATTAGTACCCTTCAGATTCGTACATATGTAAATATATTAAATTAAATTGTGTCGACGCGATTACTGATCAGTGCGACCAGCGCACTTAGGCGCCTTAGGGCCCGTTGTGATACCGCTCACACCTCCTCATCCAAGCAGTCAAAGAAGTGATGACCTGGGTATTTATGTCGTGGGATGCTGGACATTGACGGAAGTAGTGATCGATAGACTCTTCCTCTTCTACGTCCTTGCAGCTACGACAAAAATCATTAGAAAAGTATCCCATTCTCCTACCGTTAATTCCAATAAAACAGTGCCCAGTTAGTACGCCCGATGTTGAATTAATGGTGAACCGGTTCAGGCATATTATATCCCTTGAACTTTTAGCGTCCAGCACAGGCCAACACTCACATTGCATCTAGCTGAAAGCTTGTTTAAAGTGCTTCTGCATTTCAATGCCTCTTTTGGTATGGTGTAAATGTGTAACCAGTGAGCGCAGCAACCATTCTGATGCTTCCGTGATTCCAATAAGTTCTGCTTGGAAGGCACTGCAGTAGTCTGGTAGTCTCAAATTAAAATTGTTTGGGAGCTTTGATGAGTGAATTCTACAATCTAACCTTTGATCGGATTTAGAGCTATGTTACTCTGAACCGGGGCATTTGAAGATTTCTATTCATTCCTATCCGGAATCCTAACTCTGCAAGAAACTGCGTAACAATATCTGGGAGAGCATTCCAATAGAAATTCCAGCTCGCTTAAATTTGGCCGTATAAATTCAGTGAACAATAAAGTGTTTTAGGCCTCATCTTTTACCAATAGCCACTTTGTATGCGTAGAGTGCTGTCCTCGTTCCTCGACATATATTATGGCTTCCAGAAAAATATGTTTAAAGGCTCCTTCAATGTCTAAGAAAACGCTAAGCGTTTAATCTTTTACAGTCAGTCCTTACTCGATTGGTACCGCTATGTTCTTTATAGTAGGCATGTTGCTTCCTCGAAAAAACTGTAGAAAATTTCATTCTGCGATGAATCGAAGTTTAAGTTTTGGTCCTTTAAGTAGGTCCTTGTGACACACAAAAGCATTCTCATAAAGAAACATTAATTTGGCATCGAATTCGTGGTCAGACAGAGACACAGTCGCCAAGTCCTGACACTCACCCCGGTGGATGAGCTTCTCACTACAGTCCACAACAAAAGGAAATTCTGCAAAATATCGCTGATTTACGTCAACCCCCTGATGGAAGAGAATGACATGTGATCAAATATGCCTCAAATAATCGCTTGGAGTGTCTTTATGAACGCTGGCTCCGCGCCAATGCGAAAATTGCGTTTGGCAAGTTTAACGCTAGGGTGGGTAAAGAAGATATCTTTTGCACAATTGTCAGAAAATTCAGCCTCCATGACGGAACATCCTCAAATGGGTTGTGCCTGGTCGACATCGTCATGTAGTCTTCGTATAAATAGATTTCAGTAAAAGAATAATCACTTAACCCTTGAGGTGTCTCCGTATCGAAAAACTTACAACAAGATTAATCACGATGTCCAGTCCGGGGACCTACATAGCATCGGCATGAAAGCAAATACGCACTTGTATCTGTGGAATAAAGAATGCCCGTAAGCAAACACACGGAAGGTACGATGTCGAAAAAGTGCAATCACAACAGAAAGCCGAACGATTTTCTACTCGACTTGCACTCCGGCTCTCAGCAGGAAGTCGGTAAAAAAAAATATGGAGTGGCGCTTTAACTCCTTATGTACAACCACCGAAGAAATTAATAATTTTCCAGAATTTCGAAGAAAGAGGTGAACATATGAGGGTAGACGTACTTAAAAGTATAAAAAAAACTGCGATGTGGGGGAGATAACGAGAGTTAAAGAGCGAAGTAATGTCGAAATGTAAAAATTCTACGAAAAATTGCGGCGTCTTCCAGAAGTTTTCAAGGTTAAGGATGTTCATGTAATGTGGTGATCTTGCTACTAACGCGCAGAGCGTACTAAATTTATGGAAGCAACACGTCTCCAGCCTGCTGAATGATAGAGAAAACTAAACACCAAATTATGGCGTGCCAAATTCCTCAATCGATGATGAAAAATCCAATGAAGAATTCTGAACAGCAATAACCCGACCAAAGGACAACAACAAAGCGACGGGAGAGGAGCTACTGAAATATGGCAGCGTAGGTGCATGGACTGCATCTAATAAGTTGGTATTATAAGTTTAGAAGAGAAAGATTTTGTGGAAGATTTATGACATAGGATCACACCACTCTCCTGGGGGAATCGGTGGAAGAAAGAGCATGAAGTGGATTCGTATATTGCATAAAGACTTGAGTCTTAAGACTTATTAAGTTCAGTTAGCACAAGGGTCCTTGAAATACATGAAAATTATCCGAAATTTCATTGAAAAATCATCTTGACTGATGAGACACTTTTCCACCTCGATGGCTTAAGTTAATAAAACTGTCGCATCTGGAGCACGGAAAACCCAAGATATATTGTTGAAAAGCCTCTCCATCCTCAACGTGTAACCGTTTGGTGCGGTTTATGGTCCGGTGTGGTCATTGAACTTTAGCGAGTTTCTAAAATGAGGCGTTATCGGAAGTTAATTAATGATTGTTTGTGGTCAGAATGAGATGGTCTTGATCTTGATAACATTTACTTTCAATAAGACGGCGGTATGTGCCACACACGCAACGAAACCATCGATCTTTTAAGGAAATTTTTTTTATGCCGTGTTATCTCTCGAAGAGGTGATCGCAAGAGGGCACCGAGATTTGTGATTTTACACCTTTGGGACCACGTAAAAGGTAAGGTCTATGCCAATAGCCCAACGTCGATTGAAGACCTCAAAGATGGAATTCGTGATTCTATTGATCGCATACAGGAGATTTAGTTATGGAAAATATCATAAAAAGTATTGTATATGCTCCTGTAAGCGTAGCCGTGGCATCTATTTGACTGATATTGTTTTCAATTATTAATTACATATCTTCATGTTTACATTGAAATGAATATCCCATCAGTTATCTCAAAAATGCAATTTTTCGTTGAAAATCAAAATAACACCTCTTATTGAAAAACCCTGTATTACGTACCACATTTCGATATATTAAGTAAATAGTGTACTAAGCCAAAAATTATGCATTAATGCTATTAGTTAATTTCAACTGCATATTTTCTTTATAAGTTTGATGGTTATTTTGAAATCTGACCTTCACGGTATGTAAATTTTATTCGACTTAGAAACCTAGCAAATATTTCAAGCCCTTTTTGAAACTTAATTATTTTAAAGATCGAAATATTTATTTTGTGGAAAGTAAAAATTCAAATTAATATCACAAATATTTCTACCACTACGTTTTATTAAAATTAAGTGTTACATTCTTCTTCTTACTCCAGCTGGGCCAGCTTAATGACAATTTGAATTGACTTGAATTTTTTCTATTTTACCTTTGAATTAATTAGTATTATTCATAGTGTTCAAAAACATGAAATAAGAAACCGCAGATCGAAGAGCCTGGGAAAAAAATGAATTTGAAATTTATTACCTTTATTTACTTACCGTTACTTTGCAAACAAAATACTCACCGAACTCACGGTACTGTAAGTTAGTGGAAAGATTTTCATACCATCAAAAACGATTGGTTTTTGAGCATTCATTATAGCGAATTCCAAATCACGCAACAACAATTTATTACTACGAATATCGCCGAGTGACAACAAATCCTCCCAATGGCAAAAATAGAAACTGTTCTGTAAGTCCGTGGTCTGAGCAGACAAAATACGAAAATAATGAGGAGCATTAAAAAATTATATAATTAGATTTTTCGCATAAATAACAAGACTCTAATGATATTCGAAATATAATGAAATACTTAAGCCATACCTCATCCATCAGCATTTGACCAAAATAGCCAATTAACAAAAACTGCGAAGTTTGCGAAATGAGCCAGGCAATATATTTACTCCACTCCACTGTCATTTGTGTCTACGTGTATGTAGTTCGAGGAAGAGAAAAGTAGCGGCAAAAAATTACCAAGAACACAAGAGCGTCAGAATAATTGTGATAAATGTTGGAAATATTTAAATGTTATTTTTTTTCGTCGGTGGTGTACTCACGCTCTGAAATTGAAACGAAACCACGCACAGCAGCAAAACGCCAAAGGACAAAGTGTAGAAAATTTGGTGGGTGAAATGAGTCTTGGCCTCGGCAACGAAGCTGTAATAGGAAATTGCGTAGCAAAAAATAAATAAATTAGGCCAAAAAGGAAAAAAAAACGTAAGCAAATGATAAATTGGAATTACACAGAAATGCATAGAAAAACATATGCAGCACTTCTCGTATCTCCACTTGCAAATTAACATTTCCATACGTTTTTAAGGTGAAATTCCACATATTTTTTCAAGCAGAATTTTCCACATTTTTTAACACATATTTATCACACGACATTCTAATCCACATTACCCATTCAAATCTTGTTGTCGCTGAAAAATATCGCAGAGACGTCGCCGGAAGGCTGTATGCAAATCTAAATTCTTACGACGTGCCTCACCACGGCGTAAATCCGCACGAGACGCCTCGAAGAGTTCCTGCAAATCCAAACGCAATTTTTTATAACGAAAACTGGCATGACAGAGCACCATGCAGAGCGTATAATCCTCAGCGGTCCATATGGTGACAGTGGAAATCGTCAGCCAACCTGAGTATATAGCGGTGATGATGAATGGCAGCGGTGCCTGAGCGTCATACCAACGAAATGACATGCGATAGATAAATGGTTTGTCAGGGTATGCCAAACCAACACTAGCAACATCGTATGTATAGAGACCGAGTATGAGCACCATTGGTGTGTAGTAAAAACGCGTAAATATATTGACAAATCGTATAATTGTGTTGATTTCCTTATATAATGCTCCATCATCAGCGCTAAAAAAAGAAGTGAAGCGTTTTTGCTTTATATTCCGTATTTGGTGCGTCACACCTACCTTGTAAAATATATGTCGCGATAAAAATTTGTGAGTAATTTCCGCATTGGACGCTGTCGACTAAGCAGCACAAATATACGTATTATATATTGTATGCCCATAAATGAGGTGGACAGACAATCAGCTACTGCAGGTATGTCACTGAAATTTTCAGCCACAAATGTAACCTCACCTAACATCACAAATAAACGAATAAATTGGCTTACAAATCATGTCAATAAGCAAATGTCACTTACCCACAATAGTGCCGATATAGCATAGAATACTCAAACCAAGGCATAAGCTACTGATTAGGCGCATGAAGACGTTGGCATCTTCTTTGAGTGGCCATAGGAAATTGAATTTGTAGCCTGCCACTTGTATGGGCAGAATAATTGGACTGTTATCGTGTTGCAAAGGCACAAAGAAGTCCATAATTGACTTAGCAGCACACCAAATGGTGAAGTGTATACCGTTACAACTCAAATTATATTAAACAGGAGTATAAGAAGCTTTGGTTTTTATATCTTCATTCTCACATTAAATTAAGCTTTCATGGTATTTACAATTCACATATCACGTTATCATTAATTTTTAATAACAAAATAATTAATTACTTAAATATTAAAAGCATTTATGAAAACACAAGTAAATATTAACTATACGTGTAGATATATGTATGGAGTGTCTTCGAATAATTGTTGTATGAAAGGATGTCCTTCCACTTCAGAGGATCAACAACAGTTCGTCTCCTTTTTTACTTTGTCTGTTTTTAGCCTATTTTGACAAATGTTAATGATTCTAAAATGCCATTCAATGCCATTTTAACCATTAACCAGTACACGCCGAAAGAACGCTCTGAAATCGTGACGCTTTATTTGATATCAGAGTTCCTCAATCTTGAAATACCGAAAGTCTAAATGGCGCACCCTGTGAAAACTACGCCAGTAATAAAAATGGGACGGTACACCCGTCAACAATGCATTGAAATTATTAAAATTCCCTATACAAATTTCATTGAAAAATCATCTGATCAGGTCCATTTCCACCGCGATGTCTACTTTGTTAAAAGCCTTTCGAAATTTAGGCTTGAGCAACAGTTAAGGTAAAAGTATTGCATTATCTTGAGATGATTAATAGTTTTTTATGGCCGGTATTGAATGGTATATATCTGGAAAATGTTTACTTTCAACAAGGTGGCGCCACGTGCTACCCAAGCAATGAAATCGTCAATCTTATAAAAATAACACTTTTTATTGGAAATCTCCATATTATAGCCTTTGTTCAATAAAATGCAGATAGAGAATACAACAGACTAAGTGGTTTAGTTATGTCAGTCTTCTTCTTCCCAGTCAACCTAAGCGCGCCAGTCATTCCTTCTTTTAGGCGTCCGACGGCAGACCTGGTTTCGTCTTTCTCCACTTCATTCTTCAACAGAAGCGCAGATATTTCTCTTCCTTTGTTTTTAACAGTGCGTACTGGATTGAATACTTTCAATACTGAAGTACCATATTTTCATACATTCGGACCATGTGACCTAGCTGTCTCTTGATTCGCTGAACTATGCCTTGTGGTCATTTATCTCGCACAAATCGTCGATCTATAGTCTGCGGTATTTGTCGTTGTGATAAACAAAGGGGATCAGAAATTTTTGAAAAGCTTTCTCCTGAAAACACCGAAAGGTCCACGCTTCTGCATCATATATAGGTCTTTCGGTCTTTGTTCCTCGGAACTAGCACCAGTTGGCAAGAGTGATGTTGCCTTGGATTTCAAGGTTGACATTCTTATTGCTGTGTATGTTCCTAGATAGATCAAATCCTGTGCAGCTCCAAAGTGACGTGGGAGTCAAAACGCTGACAGTTTGCTTGATGACAAATGATATTTGTCTTACCCTCATTCAATAACAAATCCATTCGCCCAGCGATTCTAACCACATACCTTCTGCTCAAATATAAACGGAGACTTTATCCATAACTTGACAAGGACAAGACATATGGCCATACTTTTTTTTTGCTTAGGTTGGCAGGACTGTTACATGCTTACATGTCAAATTTTGACAGAATTTTTTTTACGGCACTATAAACAAGTCAAGTGGGGAGTCTTGCCTATCACGTGCACGTATTTTTGATTGGTATAAGTCGTTCAAGGACGGCCGTACATCGCTGGAGAACTTGCCCTATGATCGTCGTCCAGCAACGTCAATAAACGAAGAAAACGTCGAAAAAGTAAAGAAAATTGCGTTGGAAAATCGTCGTGTGACTGAAAGAGAGATAGCTAGTGAGCTCAACATATCAAATGGATCCGCTCATAGCATTATTCACGATGTTTTGGGCATGAGACGTGTGTCTGCTCGACTTGTACCAAAATTGTTGAATTTTCTTCAAAAAGAGGAACGCAAAACTGTCGCCAAGGAAATGCTCACAATGAGTGATACGGACATCCAGCACATCATAACTGGTGACGAGACTTGGGTCTATGAATACGACGTTGAAACAGCCCAGCAATCATCTGAATGGCGCCTTCCAAATGAGCCGAAATCCAAAAAACCACGTCAAAGTCGATCGAAAATCAAAGTTATGCTCACTGTTTTCTTTGATAGCACTGAAAGCCATACCTAAAGCGGCCTACCAGAAGTGTTATGAAGATTGGAAAAAAAGGTGGCATATGTGTATCGCCTCTAATGGTGACTATTTTGAAGGGGATAAAATAAATATTGAAGAATAATTAACCGTTTTTGTTTTATTGAGCAGTCTCGCTTATAATATTAGGTTGACGATGTCACACGACTTGAAACTTAGTTTGGTACGGAACGGATCGGGGAGGTCTTTCCTAGTTATGCCTTTGGATGCTGCTCAGTGTCAGTTTGTATAACTAGAAACCAATTTTATACTAGTTGTATACTAGTTTATTTCGACATGTTATTAACGTCACGACAACACGAAAAAGAAGTTAAAATAATTTTAAAAATGAGTTTTCCTGCAGCGAGACACGAACCGTGCACCTCATGCGTTACAGTGATAAGCTCGAACCACTCGGCAATCGTGACAATGATGCGATGCACGTCATTATTGCTTTACAGCGAATGGATCTCTTTCAGCATGGCAGAAGGTAGTGTCCCTTACGTTTTTTTATACATGAGCATTTTATAAATTTCATAGTCGGTAGATGAAATATGAGTATAGTCTAATATTTTCCCATCATCTGCTGTGGAAAAATTTTAATACCAACCAACTTGTGCTAATCATACTCAACCCTCTACCACAATAGTCATGACCTTAGCCAATTTCTATATATTTTCTTAGTAATATGTACATATGTACTATGTATATAGGTACATGTATATGAACCTTTTTATGGACAACCGCAGAATATACAACTTTAAATTTACGAATCACCTTCTTAATTCTCATTATACATACTTCAGTGGTAGATAATTGTTTATTTTTATAACTTTAAATTATTAATTACCGTTAGACTAAATAATTAAAGATGTACGCGCAGGTATGTGCAAACCAATTATATTTTTATAAATATTTTAATCGCGAGCAATTACTAAATTGATTCTTACCCTCCACTTTGGTAAGCCTTGTGTCTTTCGTATTGTTGACTGTACCATATATACTCGTGCATATGTATGTATGTCAATATAGTAATTACTCAGGAGCAAAATTGAATTCTTTGAAAGTTTAAGTAAGCATTTATAAACACTGTCAGACAGTTAACTGAGTAATATTTGGAAATTTCTTTTCACGTTTTGTTAAATTTTTGTATGCAATGTTTCGGAGTATAATTATGGAAATTGTAAATAACATTTCAACTTATATTCAGGTATATATTATTGTGCTTTATTACCACTGAAGCAATTTTTGGCCGAGATACTGCTTACAATCCTTACAAAGTTTTATCCACTGGTTTATTTCTACTTGTGATTTATTTTTCCACTCTGGTGTATGTAATTGTATATGCATACCTGTGTATATATTTATAAACTTCATTCAGCACGGATTAGATTACCTGATAACTTCTGTATTTTAGTGACCTCAAAAGAGAAGTTTGTTGACGGAGTATTCCAAATCAGTTATAGAGATCATTGGTGGCTAGGTTAGCGATCTATCCCCGCTTCAAAAAACTAAGGTGTCTGTGATCTCAACAACACTATTCAGTCCAACATTGAAAGTGAATCCGTCACATATAAATCAACAGACATTGTGTGGAAGAAGATGAGTCAGTCAATTATCGTAGAGAATTTTTGAATTCTTTTTGTTTGCAATGCACTTGGAGGTTGCCATTCTCTACCAAGAACGATCGCAATTTAAATTTGTTTTAGATATTGGTCTGGCTAAGATACGCTGGCCCATGACGCTTCACATTGTAGCATCCACTGTTAACCATTCGATTACTTTAGCTGCCTTTACAAAATGCATTGTGTTCCTTTTTATTGTGTTATGTAACTAACTCAGCTTCCGACCCTAACAAGCAAAACATTTTTCTGCATAAAATATGAAAATCAGGAGCTTATTATCAGTTGTACAACTTTGTTTCCGCCGTTTTTTTCCAAAATTAAAAGCTTTATTGCGAAAAAGTGCTTACAGATATATTATTCAAAGTATTGTCCTTCGCCAGCGACAACTTTCTCCCATCTTTCCGGCAATTTTCGGATCCCGGCTCGAAAAAAGGAGTCCTCTTTTTTTACGCTATCCATGAAGCAATCTATTTTTCCAATTCTTGAATTCTTGAACGGAATAGGTGGAAGTCAGAAGGAGCGACATCTGGGGAATACGGCGGGTGGGGCAAGACTTCCCATTTCAGCGTTTCCAGGTACTTTTTGACCACTTTTGCGACGTGAGGCCGAGCATTGTCGTGTTGGAGGATGACTTTGTCATGTCGCTCTTGATATTGTGGCCGCTTTTCTTTTAGCGCACGACTAAGGCGCATCAGTTGCGTTCGGTATCGATCTCCTTTGATGGTTTCACCCGGTTTTAAGAGCTCGTAGTAAATCACACCGAGCTGATCCCACCAAATACAAATCATAACCTTGGCGCCGTGAAGAAGCATGCCCGGGCTTTCCCCATGATTTTCTGCGTTTAGGATTATCGTATCGAACCCACTTTTCATCACCGGTTACGATTCGATGTAAAAACCCCTTTCGATTTTGTCTTTGAAGCAGTTGCTCACATAAACATAGACGGCGCTCGATGTCCCTCGGTTTCGACTGGTACGACACCCAGTTTCCTTCTTTCTGAATCATGCCAAGGGCCTTGAGACGTTTTGAAATGGCTTGCTGACTCACTCCCAACGATTCGGCAAGCTGTTCTTGGGTTTGGCACGAATCTTCATCAAGCAATGCTTCTAGTTCTTCATCTTTGAAGGGTTTTTCTCTTCCACCACCATGTTTGTCTTCGACATCGAAATCACCATTTTTAAAACGTTGAAACCACTCCCGACACGTTCTTTCACTCAGAGCAGCATCACCTTAAGTTTCTGAGAGCTTTCGATGCACTTCAGCTGCATTTTTTTTCGAATTGTAACAGAAAAGTAAAACTTCCCGCAAATGGCGAGAATTGGGCACATAAACGGACATTTTCGAGCGTGAATAATACGAGAACAAGAACAACTGTCACTGAAACGGCGATGACAATTCGTTAGGCACTGCTTACTCACTTTAAAAGCATTATCATCTATGTATTTCAACCAGCCTCAGCCGGTACAGCCACCTATCGGAAAACGGCGGAAGCAAAGTTGTACACCTGATATTTCCTATGTTACAAACTTTTCGGAGTAAAACTTTTGTCTAACAAATTTTCATCTTCGCTAGGTGCGCTTTAGTCCTCATATTCACAACAACAACGGTCTCTTCTCATGTATCCTCATTCACTCAGACTCATCGCAACTGATCTTTGCCACATCATGAATTGTTCGGCTATTCGTTGATATTTATATTCATTTCAGAGTTGAATGGACATGAATACCGAATGCGCCTATCAACAAAACACCATCCAAGCCTACAAAAAAAGGTCTATACCAAGTACCAGTCGTTCTTTTGTCGAAACTGGCCACATTTTTCTATTTTAAGTGTTTGGGTCATAAATCCGGCAAATTTTGAAGAAGAGCGTGAAGTTTTGGTAATCTATACACGTACTCGTAGATTCAAATAAATATTGGCACTGATAATCAACGGAATTTGAAATATTCATGAAAGGTAAAGAGAATTCGCTTCGGCGAAGACAGCACTTGTTTTCATTTTGTATTTTTTTTTATTATTTAAGGAAGTGTACATTTATTGGGGCCTAACTATGAGTTTCTGAATCTTAATATCTAGTGAATAACAGCTTTAGTCTATTAGTAGCAAAGGACGATAGGTAGGACGTTGCTCTTCAAAAGACTGGCAGGTTCCTTCTATAAAGACGTGCTCGGCTTGCTCTACAGGATCATCGTTTGCTAGGATATTAGGATGATTTTGTAGTTTGGATGTGTATTTTTCTATGTATTATCACATCTGTGTTTATAATTGATATTTCAAGGTCTCTTTATATGTATATTCTCGTTGGGTATATACCACGGTGCATCCATGAGATCTCCATACTTCCAGATTGGATATATGTCACAGTTGAGTTCTATAAAAGAATTGGTCATCCAAACAAAGAGTTGAATTTACGGTCAATAGTCAATTCAGGCTTGCGGTTTTATTTTTAAGTTGCTGTATTTTAGCATAGATATGGCTCTTCCAGGTTAATTTCACTTTCTTGTGGGTTCATTAGTTCAGTGTTGGTTATGTTCCAGCCTTCAAAGTGCATGTGGCGCGATGACATTTTGGTGCGATAGCTTGACAGTTAACTTCCAACGATTTTTGAGTTACGAGGGAATTAACAAAAGTTCGGTCAGTTGGTGACTTTCTATTTGTTTTTGTTAAATCTAAAAATACCAAATCCTTTGCAATTACTTTATTAGTCTTCCTTTCAAATTTTAGAACGATCGGCGAAAATGGAGATGAGAAAACGCAAGATAGCTGAGGAAAGGTCAGACGAAATTCCACCTTTAATTGCAAACAGAAATTCGCCATGTGATTCTCTTCGGATTTCGGTGTAATTTACAGCCGATACATATATTCAGTGAATACCAAGATTGCAGACCGGACATTTTTTCGTAGAGGACGAGCCTCGAGAAGTTCGACCAAAATCTTCCATTGATGACGTCACTGTAGCTCTGGTGAAGTCCAAAATTGACGAAGACCTACGATTGACACAAGAAATTATTGCTAATGAATTGGACTTGAATGTCATGGCTGTCTATCGCGAATATTATGTAATCATCTGGGATAAACGAAGAAACCTGCTCGATGGGTACAACGAATTTTAAATGAGTTTTGAAAAATTTGTTGGAAAACAGGATGAAAGAGGAATTTCTGCGGTACTCTCTACATCATGACGACGCACCATCCCGCTAATAATTTCTGGTTATTTCCAAAAATTAAAAAAAAAAATCAAAAGGAAAGGTCTTTAATAGCAAAGACGAGATAATTAACACGGTTAATGCTGAACTTGATAAGCTTAAAAAGCAAGATTTTGAAGACTGTTTTCAGAAAAGGATCTATAGGCTTAAGAAATCCATTGAAATCAATGGCTATTATGTAGAGAAGATAAAAAAGGACAAAGATTACGAATAAATACAACTTACCGAACTTTTGTTAATCCCCTCAAATTTTCTGGTACGCTAATGACTTTCATTGGGCACTACTTGCTTTGGCATCCAATATGGTGATCGTCTGCAAACGTTGAAGTTAGTACTTTGTCGTTCCTTGGAATGTTTGGAATAAATAAGAAATATAGTATTGGCCCCAAACCGCTGCCTTGAGCTGGTGTTCCTCAATTGGATACTTCTCTGAGAAAAAATTCTTTATTTTAACAGCAAACCGAGTGTTAATAAGTTATGATATGAACATCTGATCTAAATTTTTTGACAAAATCAAAACTTATCGAATTTATCGAATGCGTGAGCCACATTAAGAAGTATTGCTGAGTAAATCTCTTTCAACTCAAATGCCTTCCTAATATCATAGGTAATGTGATGGACTTGTTCTAAGTACCATATTTTTCGCGAATACCGAATTGATGATTAGTTATACTTCAGTATGCGGGGAGAAAACGAGATGTTTTGGATAGCAGCCTTTTTTAAAAAGGCTTGGAATGAGAAAGCAACAAGAAAATTTAGCCGATATTGCTTTACATCTTTTCCTAGTCTGATTATCATGAAAAATCGCGACTTTTTCCACGCTTTCGGAAAATATCCAAGCTTACTGATGGCATTAAAAATTTGAGACAAAAAATTTAAAGCAATATTTAATAGCTCTGGTAGTATTTGAGGTTTTTGATTGAACTAAGTTGAAGAAAAAATAATAATAACAAAATCCGGAAATTAACGTAATTGAAAAATTAAAGAAATGCGGTACATTTAATCGCATAGTTTCCTTAAAATATCACACACAAAAGATGGCCACATAAATATATTCACGAACAAAAACTCGTTCGTATGTAATATGATGAATTAATATAAATATATCAATCATATGCATATTGCAATATATTTGCAATTTCATTCAACACTTTGTATGTTGTTCGACACCTTTGTGTCTTCTTGCCGTAATTTCTGCAGTTGAATATGTATAGGTATGCCTTCTCATATTCCATTTCGTGAATTCTCGTTGTTATTTTTGCCTGTTTATAGAATATGATAAATATTTATTACTTAAATGAGAGGTGAAAAATAATAAATTGAAATTTCAATTTTTCTCTTACACAAATATTTCGTTTATATAAATATTTTTATTGTCCCAGACACAAATTGACTTAATTTGCATTAAATTCCTTATACGTGTACATATCAGGCTTATCTTGTAAACGATGCAATTTGTTATGATTGACCACTTATATACCATATGTACCATATATACATACATATGTATGTATGTGAAATGTAGTATCTGAGGTAATAACAGTTATTTATGGAAGTCTTTTATCCAGTTACATTATGCAAGGATATCCAATTTGCGGTTTGCAGTTATTTTTTGTGAAATTATTTTTTATTATTAAGTTTGAACCTTGAAATTAGATAGGTATATGTGAAAACCTCATCATTCAAATGATCACCACGTAAATTTTTGCAATCTTCGATCCGTTTCAGATAATTTCCCACCACTTTTTGGCACATATTTGACGAATGTTCGTTTTCAAGTTCTCAAGACTTAAAAGTTTAATCGCATAAAGAAGTCCAACTCTGTCAAATCGCACAATTTTAGTGGCCAATTGACATCGCCAAGACGAGAGATTACGCGACCGAGAAATTTCTGTCGCAATAAAGCCATATTCGCTCGTGGTACGTGGCATGAAAATTCGGATACAATCATTATTCTCCGAATTGACAGTTACAGTTTCGCGGTTGTCGTTTTCAAAGAAGTAAGGTCCAATCTATTCTAGATTTGAACAAATTCAACGCGTTGTGAGATCCATTTTCATAAACGCCAGACTTTTAACAGGAATAAAACATGTTTAGTATACTTATGAAGCCACGAAATGGATAACCCTATATTGTATATATTGCTAAATAAAGCATGCAAAAATAATATGTTTGTATGTATTCATAAATAAATAATGCAATCTGCAAGGTAATTTTAAATTGAAATTTTCAACATTCATAAATATATGGTACATACACGTACATATCATCATAAGCTATAAATTTTTGAATTACTTTTGTGATGGATTTATCTGTTTTAAAGCCAGACTGATAGGTCCGTACAATTTGTTGACGGTTGTTTTTTATCTTTCACCCAAATATCCAAACAGTAAGCTTCCGTCGTTTATTTTTCAAATAGGCAATCGCTGTTAGCATTTCTGCGGCAAAACGGTAATCCGATTCCGCACATCTCGAATACTGGATTCATATCAACTGTCCCTCACAGCTGCCGCCAATAATCAAGACACGTTGTTCTATCGTTTAACGCTGCATTTTTACTAAGTCTAAAATGTAAGCTGTCGATTTCGTTTTTTTCAGGGTCGTCAACACTTCACTACATAAATGACAGTAAATTTAAATAAAAGTATCGAAATAATGGATTTATTTTTACTACAACTGATATGAAAGATATATAAGGGTTCGTAAATTAAATGTAGTTTGAAAAATGTATACCCTTTTGTCCATTCTTATTTTCGAACCTAATTTTATAAATTATAATTCTTTCCTAATCTAACTAATTAATGTGCACACTCTACTGCAGTATAATTTAGATATGCACATTTACACTCTCATAAAATGAAATTAACTTTGTCTTCTTTTTTCCTGAGATTTATATAAATAGATATACAAAGGTACCTTCAGCTTAAGTTTTTTTAATTTAAAAATATGCTTACAATCTCAATGCCATTGCAGCACACCCGAAGCTCACTTTTATCTGCATATTTAATGTGAAAATATATACTGGCGAAATTGTGAATACAAATGGTGCAGGTGACTTGCCATAAAGCAGCACTACTCCTCATGCTCAATGAAAAGGATCAACTGTGCAGCATTAATGCACCAGCTTTGTGAAAACGGTGGGTAGCAAAATGAAGCGAAGAAATGCAAATAATAGCAAATGAAGCAACGCAATAAAATTCAATGCGCTGATACGCACGAAATATCCACCTTGAGGAACACATAATAACCATCAAGGTGCAACATAATGGCTACATATATGTATGTATGGACTCGTATGTATGTAAGTATGTTAAAGTATGAGCGGGGAAAATATCACGAAAATGCATAAAACTACGAAAAATCACAATGTACGAGTGAAATGAGTGCGCATATTTAGTGTATTCGTATATTAAAAGTGATGACTAGCAGCCGGAGGGAAGTAGCGCATGCGATGTCAGCGGCAAAAGCAAGTGAAATGGAGTTGTATGTACATATGTATGTATGTATGTTTGTTGGTGCAGCAAAGTGTTTTAATGTGTACATATACCATAAATAAAAATACTTTAAACTTTGGTGCAATGTATTGAATAAAGGGTTATCCATTTCGTGGTTTCAAAAGTATGGGCTGTATTTTGACATCTGTCAAACTGTTAACTGTCAAACCAAACCTGTTCCGTTTAAGTTAAATGTCAGACATTTATGATAATGAGTCGGTTAACAATCGCACAGTGAGTTAAAATTTTAAGAATCCACTACAAAAATGGTGACTCAAACGTGGCCACATTTTTTGCTTTAAAAGAATATTATGGTGCACATAGCCTAGCAATGGGTAAAATTTTAAAGAAATTTGAAGAGTTTGTGTGTTTCTGTGTGCTATCGCTTTGCACTTTTCACCTCAAATATCGCTAATGTGAGTGAAGATGTACCCGAAGACCCGAATGTGTCTATTTCTCCACGTTCTCAAGAGCACGGGCTTTCATACGAACTTTTCACTCGGACTTACCTCTACATACATATAAAGTTCCGCTCATAAAACAACAGGAGCGAGTTGACCATTCACACCCAATACATACCTCAATTGAGAACTTGAACAACAAATAGTGGACGGCGATGTTTCCAACAAACTTTTCTTCATGGACGAAATAAGCAAATTGTCGCCTTTGGGGCCCCAAGTATAATTGAGAGAGGCCATTGCATCCAAAAAAAAAAAAAAACTTAATGTCTGGTGCGCCCTTCTTTGAAAATGACAACAGCTACTGTCACTGTCAGTTCGGAGCATTATGGTCATATGATAACCGAATTTTTTTAACAATTGAAAAACACGACTTGGACAAAATGTGTTTTCAACAAGATGGTGCCACAAACCATACAATACGAAAGAATACAGAAATTTTCCAGTTGCGTAATCTTTCGTCTTGGAGATGTCAATTGGCCACTGAGACCGTGCGATTTAACACCGTTGGACTTGTGAGGTTACGCCAAAGACCGTACATTTCACATTCGTTATAGTAAAAAGTAGTCGATTATTTTTATGGAGATGACTTTAGTGATCTCCATCTCTTTAAGTGAAATCAGATTACACTAGATGCCATTAGTCTGACCATCAAAAAAAAACAGTTTGGAACCACCGAGAAAAGGTTGGGTACACAAAGAAGTGCGAAATAAGGGTGCTACATGAGTAAACGACAAAAACTTCATGGGCAGAATTTCCATCTCTGAACTGTAACAAAATCATCCCATTTTTGAAACGGATGGTGACTGGTGATGAAAAGTGGATCACTTGTAGAAACGTCAAACAAAAACGATCGTGGTTGAAGTGCAGTGAAATCAAACGAAGATTGACCGCCAAGAAGATTTTTTGGGTGTCTTAATTCGTCCCTATACTGTCGGTGAAGCAATCGTCCCACAAGCGCACAGTTTTGGCCAACAAGAGGGTAATTGTGTTTCATCAGAACAACGCCAGACAAGACACATCGATAGTGACTCGCCAGAAACTCCGAGAGCTTGGTTTGGAGGTTATTATGCATCCAACTTATAGTCTAGACCTCGCATCAAGTGTTTACCATCGGTTCCTGTATATTGGGAATTATTCGGCTGGTGAAGAATTGGCCACAAGCAAAGGCTGTGGAAATTGATTATTCCAATTTTTTATCGATAGGGAGAAGAGTTTCTATGAGAGAGGCATAATGGCATTGCTTTCAAAATGGCATAAAATTATCAAGCAAAACGGTGCATATTTGACATATATGCATATATATATAATTGGCGCTGAAGCGATTTTCGGCCGAGCATTGTTGTTTTGCGTCTTGAAGTTTTTCCAACAAATTAAGGGATCTGCCACTTATACTAAGCCGCCTCCGAACGGCTGATGGTTTTTTTATGAGAGGCTTTTTATTTCATGTCAGAAATACACTCGGAGCTGATGACATTTCTTGCCGAGGGGCGATTGCAATTAGAAAATTGAACTAATTTAATTTTTTATTTAAATTAATTTTCTATAACTTTTGGATGTTGGTCGTATTAAGTTTTTTCACATAAATAAGATAATTTTAATTATGATTAAAAAAGCCTTAAATTTAATGCAAAAATAATAGATAACATTTTACATTCATTTTCAAACCCGCAAAGGGGATAACCCTGTATTAAGCCCCTCTAACTCCTTTTTGCCACTTAATAATGCCGGTCGCTGTGTGTGATGACGTCATTTAGCGGTGGTTCATAAAAACTTCAGCAAATTAAATTTCTCCACTACAAACAATAAACTTTCATGTGCATCTATGTGCTCCATTCATCAGTTGTTTGCTTTATTTACAACACTTTGCTCTCTCATTTAACGCAAATACGCTTGAACAAACAGACACATGCACAAACACTCCAACGGTTAGAACACAAAAACACACACATATGCCACATTAACATTTGCATATGCTGGAGCACAGCGTCATTTTTCTTTTTATTTTTATTTTTTTTTTCACACAGTTATTATGCAAAGAAAAGCTTAGCATACAAAAGGGAATATCCGGAGTTTTATGATGCGCTAATATTACGCATACGCTGTGGCAGATGCTCACGTCATTTGTATATATCTACACGTATGTACGTATGTATGTATTGTCATCAAGCAGTTAAATAGTTTTATATGTACATATGTCGATATGTCGTCGGGCGTTTAATAAAATGACGTAAATTTTATACATTTTAACACAATGCACTTTTTGCCCGAAAGCCATTAAAATAATACGCGCTAAGCGCAAAGCCACCACATCGCAACTGCTGAGGAATGAGTAGCATAGTGTGGATGGTTATTATTTAATTGCCGAAGCCATTGGAGCTTAAACAGCGTTTTTGGTTTGTTTTTTTAATTACATAACATACACGTACACGGTGTGCCCCAAAAATAACCGAACTTTTTGGATATAAAATAGTAAAATACACATTATATTATCTTTGAAAGTTATTATTTATTCAAAATTGGTTCCATTTGACTCAACACAACGTTTGGAACGATCAACCAGCGCATGCATAGATTTTTTTATGTCATTTATAGAAATGTTCTTCAGTACCTCGGTTACGGCTGCTTCATTTGTTTCAATTTTTTTTAATTTTTTAAACTTCAATTTCAATTTTTTTTCAAGTGTGACACAAAATTTTATATTTGCTCTTTGTTCCATTTTTTTTTTTGGAACCATTAGCACACTTTTGGTTTTATTGAAATGGCTGTCACTTTTACATCTGTCATCCGACCTACATGAAGTTAGGTGCATTTGAAAGAGGATGAATGTATCTTTTTAATTTTGCAAATTTTCAATACATGGCGCTGTATGTTGTATGATTTAAATATAAAGTTCGGTTATTTTTGGGACACACCGTGTATGTAAGTAGTAGGAATTTTTTTTTTTTTTTTGTTGACAGGTCGTTTCTTAAAATTTGCTTCTAAATTTTCGTTATATAATTTCAGACAGCACAGAGACTAATTTTTATGAGAAGATTGATGAGTAGGCAGGATGTTTACTAAACATGAGAAGCTTCCTTTAAATGTCATAAGTGTATATAGAGGTATGCCCTGGGGAGCGGCGAGCACATTAAGAAAAAACGTTCTTAGTCTTATTATTCCCGCCTTACTTTAGGGCGAGAAGCAAGATTGTTAACAGCTAAGGACTGCAGTGAAAAAATGTTCCCTTGCTATTGTAATATCTCATAAAACTTCAAAAAAAGTCTTTACAGGGTGGTTATAAGATCATGCGTTATTGTTTCAAATAACAACATTATCATCATTTCATATAAAATTTTATTTATAGTCTACGTATAATTAGAATAATCAGAAGTTCCATCACAATCTCATTACACTGTTAGATCTTGTCTTAGCTGCTCAACAACACTGGTTTATTTTTGTTTTTTTTTTTGCATTATGTGATTAAGACGAGTAGATATTAGTGTTTGTTTCTAGCGCCTTGTGGCATAAGTGTATACAAGTTCGCTTGTTCTTTTTATTACAATCCTTTGAATCGTGTGCTGTTAAATGTCGTTTTTTCTTTTTTTTTATATTAAGCTTTCAATCATTCAGACGATATGACCTAGCCAGTGCAGCCGCTGCCTATTTATTTGCTGAACTATCAGGTATACAACTTTGCTTCCGCCGGCATCTGGGGAATACGGCGGGTGGGGCAAGACTTCCCATTTCAGAGTTTCCAGGTACTTTTTGACCACTTTTGCGACGTAAGGCCAAGTATTGTCGTGTTGGAGGATGACTTTGTCATGTCGCTCTTGATATTGTGGCCGCTTTTCTTTTAGCGCGCGACTAAGGCGCATCAGTTGCGTGCGGTAGCGATCTCCTGTGATGGTTTCACCCGGTTTTAAGAGCTCGTAGTAAATCACACCGAGCTGATCCCACCAAATACAAATCATAACCTTGGCGCCGTGAATATTCGGTTTTGGCTTCGACGAAGAAGCATGCCCGGGCTTTCCCCATGATTCTCTGCGCTTAGGATTATCGTATCGAACCCACTTTTCATCACCGGTTACGATTCGATGTAAAAACCCCTTACGATTTTGTCTTTGAAGCAGTTGCTCACATAAACATAGACGGCCCTCGATGTCCCTCTGTTTCAACTCGTACGGCACCCAGTTTCCTTCTTTCTGAATCATGCCCAGGGCCTTGATACGTTTTGAAATAGCTTGCTGACTCACTCCCAACGATTCGGCAAGCTGTTCTTGGGATTGGCACGAATCTTCATCAAGCAATGCTTCTAGTTGTTCATCTTTGAAGGTTTTTTCTCTTCCACCACCATGTTTGTCTTCGACATCGAAATCACCTTTTTCAAAACGTTGAAACCACTCCCGACACGTTCTTTCACTCAGAGCAGCATCATCGTAAGTTTCTGAGAGCATTCGATGCGCTTTAGCTGCATTTTTTTTCGAAATGTAACAGAAAAGTAAAACTTCCCGCAAAAGGCGAGAATTGGGCACATAAACGGACATTTTCGAGCGTGAATAATATGAAAACAAGATCAACGGCGATGATAATTCGTTAGGCAATCAATCAGCCTCAGCCGGTACAGCCACCTATCGGAAAACGGCGGAAGCAAAGCTGTACACCTGATATGTCGATGCCACCGTATAACTCGTACAGCTCTTCGTTCCATCGACTGCGGTATTCGCCGCAGCCAATGCGCAAAGAACCTTAAATCGTTAGCAAATTTTTTTTTTCCAAATGCTCCCAGAGCAGCTTCATCAGTTGTAGACGACGTCCTCGCTTCTGCAGTAGATAATCGGACTGGAATGATGAGCGACTGGTGGCATTTGGTTTTCATTCCTCGCGAGAGGGTTTTATTTTGCATTTCAAGGCTGGCATTGTTGTTGTTGGTATTAATACTAGTTAGACGAAGTTATCTTCGACTTCAAATTTGTGACTTTCAACAGTGACGTGGGAACCGAGTGGAGAATACGATAACTGTTTGTTTGAGGACTATTTGTTTGATGACAGGAGATATTTCCTCTTGTCCTCGTTCACTACCGTTTGCTACTACTTCGTTTCCTTATCCAGTCTGGAACTCACGGCGCGGTTGTTAAGGCCTATGATATCAATGCCATCGGTATAGGCCAGCAGTTGTAAAAGATTCTGTCTTGTGCCTCTAGCATCAAATTTGAAGAAATTGCACGACTAAAAGTCACTCTGTCTGAAACAACGTTTGGTATCGAACAGCTCGGGGAGATCTTTCTGACTGCTCTTCTGGTTTTGCCAGGCGTAAATTTACACAGCCGTATACGTTTTGCAGAAATACCAAACACAGACATAAAGGGGTGTATCAATTGCCTTCTCACAGGTATTTTCCAAAATTTGTCGCATGGTGAATATCAATGGTGGCTTTATCAGGTCTAAATCGACCCTGATAAGGTCCACTCAACTTTTCCACGGTGGACTTAGTATTTCACACAACACACTCGATGGTACCTTTTTAACTCTGCAACCCCAGCTGCTATGTTGTTCTTTACCTTGCAATCGCAATTCGAACCTCGTCATTTTGCAGTACTGCCATTAGCGGGCAGTTTCTCAAGCTTTTCATACTAATACATTTCTGTCTATTTATTTTTTGGTCTGCAAATGCATCTTGCTTCCTTCTTCAGCTCCTGGTATCTATTCCATCCCACACGTGTTGGGTCCATCGGAAGATTGTGAGGTAAGCAATCTGTTTTCTCTCCACTGCAGTTCGACATTGCTAATCATACCAGGTTCTATTTCTGGCACTGCCGAAAACCAATTGTTTCCTTGGCGGTTCCCTTATATCGAGTTGCTGATGAGTGCGCTCACAGAGCAGATATACAAATCCAGTAGAAAGCCGTTCGGCTTTTCGTTGTGGTTGCAGTTTTTCGACGTCGAACCTTCCTTGTGTTTGCTTACGAACGCTTCGACAAGATAGTAATCCGACCTCGGAATGTACCCACATCTAAAATACTGTATACATGTCTTCCGTCAATCACAACATAATCGATTGGATTGCGCGAATTTCGATCCAATGTCAGCCACATAACCCGACGTATTTTCTTGTGCGGAAATCTAGTACTACCGACAACTATATTTCCGACCCCGGCGAAGTCGATCAGCCTCAAACCGTTTGGGTATGTTTCATTATGGAGGCTGAATTTTCCGATAGTTGTGCCAATAATACTTTGATTGCTCACCATTGTATTAAAGTGGCCAAACACAATTTTAACATTGGCGCTCCTTTATCCGGCCACTGTAGTAAAATTTACAAGGACCTACTCATTTCCATCCTTGTCCCGTCCATCGCACTTCTTGGACGGCGGTGGTGTCGGACATTATTATTTCGAGGACATAAGCACCTTCCCAATTAAACGACCGGACATTCCAGGTGTATGCCTTCAAATCGTTATCCTTAAAATATTTGTGAGTCTCAAACCCTACGCATAACTACGAGAAATTCGCCTTCTTACAGATGTTTGTTAGCTACGCATAGGAGACTTGGTCTAAGACTGGAAGTCGTGAGCTGCTTGAACCATTTATAAAATAATCGTTTCTGACCATACCGAGGTGAATAGCGGTCAAAAACTTTCCCCACTTGAGTCAACTTTCACACATGGCTCCATACTCTAAACAACTACAAACAACTTTTTAAGCAAATGAATGCATAACGCCCTTTTGCAACCTTTTTGATGTTATTTAGTATTTTTACTTCAATATTAATTTTTGTGTTACTGCCCTTTATCTTTAAATAATTATGGATCTCTTTCTAACTTTGTTAATAATTACCACTGTAATAATTAAAAAAAAAAAAAACTTTATGTGGTGAATCAAAGGAGGCCAAAATTCGTGCGTGGAAGCTGTAGTGGACCTTATTCTTAGGACGACAAATATCGACCACCATAAGGCATATGGTATAGTACACTTG
Organism: Ceratitis rosa; assembly: GCA_037013455.1. Lineage (NCBI taxonomy): Eukaryota > Metazoa > Arthropoda > Insecta > Diptera > Tephritidae > Ceratitis > Ceratitis rosa. The sequence continues at coordinate 13,559,520 of JAWMAG010000003.1, forward strand.
TACATATATATGTACATATGAGTGCACAACAAAGGGCGACATTAAAATTAAACTTGTACTTGCACTTGGCGCACTTGATGCACTTGGTCGACGACAACCACTTACAACAGCCGTCGCACTTTCAGTCCCACTTGCATTTGCTCATGCACTTTTATGTGTCATTCTCACTGATTCCTCTCGCTCTCTGCTACAATCACCGACCCAGGCTTTCATCTGTTTATATTGTTTTTATTTTTTTTCTTCCTCTTTCTTTTATCTTGCAGCAAAGTGGTGTCAGGTGTCAGTTTGGTGGTCGTAACGGTCACACGAAAGCATCCTACTCGTAGCATCAACTATACCGCATGGCATTCCTATGTCCAAATGTATTTGTATATGTGTTGGTATACGTGTACGTGTATGTGTATGCATGTGTGCCTGGTGGTGGTCTTGCAGCAAAAAGTCAACTCAAGTGACAACAAAGGTTAAAACAAATTACAAAAAAAAAAAGAACATAAAACAAAAGTCAAAAGTAAATGTGGACAGACTGAACAATAGTTTGCACGTAGGTACTCGTATGTATGTATGTATATGTGTGTGTGTGTGTTATCTTCAACAGTTTACGAGCTGCAACGCTGCAAATACTCGTACAGTAATACAGTCTATATACAATTGTATATATATATATATATATATATATATTTTACTTAAGCAAAGTATGTAGTTGCAGTGTGAAAATGAATAAAGAGCGCCAGTGTTGAGGCAAGCAAATGCAGGCAAGCAAAAAACTAAAAATAAATAAATATAAAACCAAATGTAAATTTAAGATCAAAAGATGTGTTTAACCTCTCTGCTTTCACTTTTGTATCTTTGTGTTTTCCTTTTTCCCCTATACGTACATATGTATTTACAAACACCCCACCCTGCTCTCCGCAAATCTTTCACTTAATGCATTTGTATGTTTGGCGCTCTTATTGTGATTTCCCTATGCTTTATTGCTTTCTCATTTGCTTGCAAATTACACGCCTTTGGCACAGAAGGAGGACAAACAGATAAGCCCATAAACAAAATGAAAGGAATAAGTTCAAAAGTGCATTAAAATGGGGAAGTGTAAATTGCTTTGGAAAACCACAAAGCACAGCAAATCAGCTCAAAGGCCGTCCAGCAACTATCGTAAAGAGTTGGTTTGAGTAATGACAGGGATGTAATAATTGCATGGTCAGCTGCTGTACTTTGTTACAACTAGGTATGTAATTATGGCTAAAGTAAACTTTGACCTTGCCTAAGTTAAGTTGCCAACAAGGCGAATTGGAAGAAGGTGATAGCACCAGCATAAAAGTATTAAGGCAACAAATAAGATGGTACAATTTTGAAAAGAGACAAAAATTATGAGAAAAGAAAGTTGTTGGCTAACTTACACACATATACTCGTATATGTATATAATACTATAAAATACGATATTTCTTCGACTCAGCCTTACAAGAAATGTATGCCTCTTAAATATTTATATATTTTCAAAGGGTCTCATTTCATTTGGTCTGCCACAGTTCTCTATATGCAGGAGGGGTGGCACACTAATAAGCACACCCTAACATATTCCAACAACATATATTTATATTGTATACTCGTATATATAATTGGCGCTTTATAGCCGCTGAAGAGATTTTCGGCCGAGCTCTTTTTCCAATTTGTGGTTTTTGCGTTTTGATGTTTTTTTCCAACAAATGTAGGGACCAACAGTTTATACAAAGCCGCCTCCGAACGGTTGATGGTTTTTTATGAGGAGCTTTGATTTTCATGTCAGAAATACACTCGGAGGAGTTGACATTCCATGCCGAGGGGCGACCGCAATTAGGAAATTAAACTTAATTTTTATTTAAATTAATTTTCTATAACTTTTTTGTTGTCGGTCATACCATGACTTGAACCTGAAGTTTAAGAAACTTCTGTTTTGTATATTAATAACATTGTTTTTGCCATTAGATAGCTCGTATTTCTTAAAATTTGTGTGCCGATTTCAAAGGAATATCCCTTTATTTCATATTTTATATAAGCTGGCATTTAAATTAGCACACCGTGGCATCAGAAAAGCTTTTCGTAATTCGTTTACACTTAAGATTGTGATTTTTTTCCGAGATTTGCTGTAAATAAAATTTTTAATAGACATTAGTGTGAAACATTTTAAATAAACAACCAACAAGAACTCCAGTGAAGATTAAAGGCACTTAAAATGGAAAATGTTCCAGAACGGAAAAAATATTAGTGGAATTGCCCGTTTCTGTAGAAGTTCGCGGAAAAAAATCATTACGTAGGCTGCTATATATAGGTATGGCCTAGGCAACACTAAGGGTTGCCAGGTGCAATCTGACATTTCCATTGGAAAGTTTGACATTTTTTAGCATAACATCACTCAGAACGTTTTGTCATTTAATAGTGAATTGTTTTATTTACAGGGAATTAAAAAATCATCTCGGCCAAAAAAATGGAATTAACCCGTGAACATTTTCGTGCGATCATTTTTTACAACTTTCGACGTGGATTATCAGAACAAGAGTGCATCAATGAACTAAAATCTTTGTATGGCTATGAAGCACCATCCTATAGCACTGTGAAAAACTGGTACAACGAATTCAATCGGGGCCCTCGCTCGCTCAAAGACGAATTCCGTGAAGGTTGTCCAAAAGCAGCCGTTGTGCCAGAAAACATTGATGCCGTACGTGAACTGATAATGCATGACAGTCATGTAACATACCTTCAGATAGAGGCACGCCTATGCATTTCTCCCACCAGCATACATTCGATATTGCATGAACACCTGGCCGTAAAAAAGGTTTGTTCTCGTTGGATCCCGCACAATTTGACAATCGCTCAAAAAAAGGCTCGTGTGGATTGGTGTAAAGAAATGCTGAAAAAATACGATCGCGGTGCTTCAAAAGACGTTTATAAGATCGTCACAGGTGACGAATCATGGATCATGCGTATGAGCCGAAACAAAACAGCAATCGATCGTGTGGGTTTTCCAAGACGAGCCAAATCCAAAAAAAAAAAACAAACCATTTTCGTTGATAAATATTCGTATTTTCATTATGAGGCCAGAAATATACCTATATAGCAGACCTCGTATAACAAGAATAAAACATTTTCAAATAAAAAGAGAACTAGACGCAGAAAGACACCTCTTTGTTCGGCAGACGCTTAAAGATTCCTTTGCATCTTCTTCATAATTACGAGCTGCAATGCAGGAGGAATATGGCATAAATATTGCCAGCGGGAGTGTTAGACAGTGGCTTTTAGAAAACAACTTTTGCAGACGCCAAAATTTAAAAATGCCAAAAATTTCAAACAATAATCGAAAGGTGCGATTGGAATTTGTCAGATTACATAAGGATTCTCCTCTTTCCTTCTGGAGCTCTGTAGCTTGTAACGATGAATCTAAATTTAACTTACACGTTCCTGATGGGAAAACTTTTATGCGACGACACCCAAATAAAGAAGTGGACCCGAAGTATATCGAAAGACGGTTAAGTTCGTTGGGGGATGTGTTATAGTATGAGGTTGCTTTACGAACCATGGTGTTGGTAATATTGTGCAGATACCGGGTAAGTTAGATTCTACCGTTTTTGGAAGACCGAAGTTTTTCAACAGGACCACGTGCCCTGCCACAAGTCGAGGTTTGTGATTCAGTGGCTTCAAAACCAGGAAGTTCGATTGCTCAATTGGCCTACCCAAAGCTTCTATTATTATTTTCATTTTCTTATTAATTTTTTGATTTGTTTCCCTTCAACATTATTAATGAAGTGTTGTCGTACTCGTATGTATGTATGTATATTTCAATTGCTTCTCGATATTTTAATTTTTTCACAGCTTAAACCACTGACCGAAGAGACCTAAATATTGGAGGCTGTCTTCTGCGTATGACATGGGTCTAAGAAAGGATTTTCTGGGACGTGGACCTGGGTCAACCTATTCGAAAAAATTTAATTTAATTTAAAAATTGTTCGATTTACATGAAGCTTGATTCCGAGGTAGCTCGAGTAAATTAAAAAGGGGGACACTGAGCACCTGGGCGGGCCTCGTATACATGATTCGATTTGCTTGATATTTGCAACATAAATATGCAGATAGCTAGTTTCCTATGTCAATGTGTGGAAAATTTTTCTACCGATCAATCTATCACCATATTTATGGTTCGATTTGCGTTAGGCGAAAATTTTTGACAGAAATTTAATTTTTCTGATGTTTAATAAATACGATACATTTTTAAATTAAAAAATACTTCAGAGGGTTTCGAGTTATGAAATTTTAAAGAAATTTGAAGAGACTGGATCGGTTACAGATATTGTAAGGCCTGTGCATCAACTTTTTTTCGTTCCAACTCAAATATCGTTACTGTAAGTGGATATAAAGTGTAGACGACGTGCTCAAGAGCTGAGACTTCCTTTCGGCACAATATGGCGTATTTTGCACTTGGTCTTTCACCTAAATCTATATAAAGTCCAGCTCATACTATTGGATGAGTGCATAAGTTCGTACCCGATTCCGCTGGATGCCGTACTAATCGTTTGAGAGTGGCGCTCGTGAAAGAAATATATACATATTATATATCGTTGGAAAGGTACAGTCCGAACTGTAAATCAAGCATAAAATAACTTCATTTTGATTTAAGTTGCTTAGTGAAAAGACGCATGGAAGATGAACAACGAAAAAGATCATGTGCGTCATATTATGTTATACGAATTCCGCAAAGGAAAAACAGTGGGCGCTGCAACTAAAGATATTCGCGAAGTTTATTTGGACCGTGCTCCAGCACTCCGCAAAGTAAAGAAATGGTTCGCGAAATTTCGTTCTGGAGATTTTAACCTCGAAGATCAACCTCGCAGTGGACGGCCTTCTGAGCTTGATGACGATGTTCTAAGGACTTTAGTTGCGAATAACTCACGTATTTCGACGGAAGAGGTTGCCAGTGAATTGAACGTCAACAAATCAACTGCGTTTCGTCTTTTAGAAAAGGTTGGGTACACTTTGAAGCTCGATACATCAGTTGAGTGAAAAGAACAAAGTGGACCGTATGTCAACAGCAATTTCTTTGCTTCGACGGATCAAAAACGAACCTTTTTTGGATCGGCTCGTGACTGGTGAAGAAAAATGGGTCCTGTACAACAATGTTCAACGCAAAAGAACATGGAAACAGGCACACGAATGGGCGGAACCTATGTCGAAAGGTGGATTGCATCCGATGAAGGTACTGCTGTGCATTTGGTGGGATATCCGAGGCGTGATCTATTTTGAGCTCTTGCCAGCTGGAGAAACGATCACTGCCAACAAGTATTGTCAGCAATTGGTCGAATTGAAGAAAGCAATTGATGAAAAACGTCCGATTTTGGCCAATCGCAAAGGAGTTCTTTTCTATCATGACAACGCCAGGCCACATGTTGCAAAACCGAACCTGGCCAAACTGAAGGAGATGAATTGGGAAATCATGCCACATCCCCCATATTCACCCGACATTGCACCTTCTGATTATCATTTGTTTCGATCGCTGCAGAACAATTTGAATGGAAAAAAATTTAAAAATGTGGAAGACGTCAAAAACCACCTTGACACCTTTTTCAACGAGAAACCGCCCGATTTCTATGAATCAGGCATCCGTAAATTGGTTGAACGTTGGGAGTGGATTGCCGAACATGATGGCGAATACATAATTGATTAATAAAAGCGCTTTCTTCAAAAAATTTCAATTTTAGTTTGCACTTGAAATCGGGCACGAACTTATGCACTCATCCAATACAATTGAAGCCAGCTGACCATTCATAACGCCGTACCATCGTCGATTGGGTGCTTGGGCAACAAGCAGTGGACAGCGATCTTTTGAACAAAATTTTCTGCAGCGACGGGGCATATTTACCACTCGGAGAATATGCAAAATTGTCGCATTTGGCGCTCCGAGAATCCTCAGATAATTGAAAAGCGGCCACGCCACTAATAAAAAAAGCTTACTATCTGGTACGCTCTTCGGTCCGGAGGTTTTATTTGACCTTACAACTTTGAAAACGACAACGGCGGGACTGTCACTGTCAATTTGGAACGTTATTCTCGCATAATAACCGACTTTTTTTTAGCCATCAATTGAAGAACACGATTTGTACAATATGTGGTTGAAACTAATATCTTGAAGTTAATGATGCCACATGCCACACAATACGATCGAATCTCATAATCGCATAATACCTCGGCCCGAGATAGGATGATTTGACAAAGTTGGGCTTTTTTTGTTGGGTTACGTAAAGGGCACTATTTTTTTATGAGGAGCTTTGATTTTCATGCCATAAATACACTCAGGAGGGGTTGACATTTCTTGCAGAGGGGCGACCGCCATTAGAAAATTTAAATTAATTTTTTATTTAAATTAATTTTCTATAATCTCGGAAGGGCAATACGAAATGCTAACCACTCGGCTACCGCGGTCGCTAGAGCGTATGGTCCAATGAACATTGAACGCGGGCCGTTGACGAAAAGCGTTGCAAGACGTTTTACAATTAGATATTTGAAATAAAGAAAGTTTCCTTATACCGAGTTGCTGATAAATGCTCCCAGAAAGCAAAGGAGTGTAAGCCGAGTGGAAAACTGTTCTGCTAATTGTTGTGATTGCAGCTTTCCGACTTTGAACCTTGTGTTTGTTCACAAGAGTTGTTTGCTGCACAGAGGCGGATGCATAACCTTGCTGCTACAAGATAGTGGTTCGAGTCGATGTTGGGTCCTCGGAGTGTACGCACGTCAAGAACCCTTTTCTTACGTCGGGTCGTGGGCGCAAATCGACGATATATTAAACAATGGCGATGGTGTCTCTCTTCTATCATGAATTCAACACAAAATTTTCGCTCCTTTATTTGGCCGTCGTAATACTCGTTTCCGTCCTTCTGCCGTCCATCATACTTCATGGATGGCGGGGATGTCATACTTTAGTTTGACGAGGATTTCAACCAGCTGGGCAGTGGTACCTTCGCAATCCTAGTGCTTGCCCTCAAATCGTGATCCTTAATACTTTGGCAATGGTCGTCCCCAAAATGAGTTTTTCATTGGACCTGATTTTTTCAGCGAACCCTTAAACCGAATAAGTCGGAGTGACGCCACTGAAGCTTCCGTCGGCTTCTTTTAGCCGTAACCCAAGGCTCCACATAGATTGGTTACCGCATCTTTCACAAGGGTTGTTCAAGTTTCCAGGGTGCGCGACGTGAACGGAAGAGTAGGAATTGAGTATGGCCTCGCAAAAAAGCTGCAGAGACAATAAATAAAAACATAAAAATCGACTTCAGCATACATTACATACTGCTAAGAAATACCCCTTATAACGGACCAACGAACGAAAATTTCTTTCCAAGCAAAACAAGCTCAACCCCTGTGCTTTTCTTGCTTTCTGAAGAATCGAAGATCCTTGAATAACCGATAGGAAGACAATTTTGAAAAGCTAGAATGAAGAAATTTGAGGACTTATACGTGGTTGGGCAGGTCGTCCGTCCCCCTCCTCCATTCAAAAACTATTGAAACTCGAGGTACCATACCAGTTTTAGTAACATTTTAATTTTATCTTAAACTCTCTGTTTTTTTCGAAGAGCTCAATCTTAAAGTTAACCTTCCAATGTATTCACAATACCCCGAAATACGTGTATATATTTAAATAGGTTTTTAATAACAGCAAACGTATATACGTATTAACGTATAAATACTCTGAATACAAGAGTGTGCACGTTGTTACATAAGCCTCATATCCTTATAATTCACTTTGTGTGTATGGGAAGCAGTGGAAATTGTCCCACTACCAACAAATAGTCATTAATCATTAACATAATAGATTGCTAGACAAGATTACTTGCTTATTATTCTCTATTATTTTTGCCATATTTGCTTAATTCGCACATTGACCTACTTTCGCCTCTTTGCCAAACGAAACAAACCAAAATGAGAAAAGAAAGATATCTCAACATACTCGTATCTCGATGAGCTCAGTCATTTTGGCATTCATATTGTCCTTGCCACTAATTATGTCAGCTGTTTGCACGCATTTGTATTTGACTAGTGGTATTGCCCACGAAAATAAATAAAAATTTATGTATATAGGTACATACATACATATATGTCAAAATTAATTTTCCCAATTGCGGTTGCCCCCCGGCAGGGACTTTCAAGCTATTTGGGCGTATTTCGTTTTTCTGACATGAAATAAAAAGCTCCTCATAAAAATCCATGAGCCCCTTCGGAGGCGACGTAAATAAGCTAATAAATATTCCATTATAATTTTATATCGCTGGTAGCTTCGTGCTCCAAAAAACAGAGCCCGGGCTGTAACACATATATGTAGGGTGTTCCCTTAGACGTGTGGTTTGGTCTTTTTGACAGCTGTTATTTGATTTAAACTCAATTTGTTTTGCCATTTCGTAATGAATCGACTTGCTTCGGAGCAACGTTTGCAGATCAAGCAAATTTCAATCTTCCAATATTCGGTCAACATTACCTTCTAGCAGAATCAGATTTTCGAGAAGCCATTGATCGGTTTCGCACCACCTTTACTCTAGTGAATAAAGCGATTCCTCAGAGCGCGTGCAACAATTGGAGCTGTACATCCCATGTTAGGTAAATAAGAGTTGATAATCTACAAGGCATTGTTAAAACACCGTTATATAATCAAAAAGTCACTGCTTGGTGCGCTCTATGGGCATAAATCCATGATCAATGACTTTTTTGGGTCTGAATTGTAGGATGTTGATATGGACGGCTTTTGGTTCAAACAAGACGGCGATACATGCAATACAACCAACGAGACTATCAATTTATAGAAATAAACTTTTGGTGAGGGCATTATCTCGTGTCGTGAGCCTGTGGGGTGGTCTCCAAGGCTATGCGCTTTTACGCCGCTGAACTATTTTTTGGGAGGTTATGTGAATTCACTGTCTATGCAGATATGCCCTCGACGATTGACGACTTGAAAGAGAATAATCGTCTCGTGTTTGCTGACATACGGCCCCAATAGCATTACATTATATGCATTCAAATTCTTTTTGAAAACCCCATGTCCATTAGTATGATGCTCTTTCACCTCTCAGTATGTATTCTCTGAAGCACAGATTAAGCAAGGTGAGTTGATACCCCTTTTTACTTGACTCTCTTCGATTTGAATATTTCTTCTAAGGCGGTTGTGATGGTATTCTGTTACCTAAGTATGTAGAGCTTAAACTCGGCAGAAATGGCTTACAGACTGCCTCTATCCCGTTAAAGCCCTAAAAGTCCTTGCAGTTCGTTCTGATCTTATGATCTCGATCAAATAATTGATAACTACAGTTTGCCCTGGATCTGCCTCTGAGCACTTTACCTCTTAAGGATGGGTACCAGCCCTCGCATGGCCACCCTGTTTTCCTCTGTCTTCATTTAATTTTTTGTGCTCAAAAAGTTTTTATTAAAAAAAGTAAAAGACACATTATTCAAAGCATTATCCGTAGGAAGCGACTACTTTTTCCCATCTTTATGGCAATTTTCGAATATAATATATATAATTGGCGCTTTGTAACCGCTGAAGCGATTTCCGGCCGAGCTCCTCCTCCAATTTGTGGTTTTGCGTCTTGATGTTTTTCCAATAAATGGGGGCCTACAGTTTATGCTAAGCCGCCTCCGAACGGCTGATGGGGTTTTCACGAGGAGCCTTTATTTTATGTCCGAAATACACTCGGAGGGGTGGATTTGAACCCGAGCCTTCCGAATGTCAGTACACTCGGCTACCGCAGCCTCCATCTACAAAAAATGAGACCTCTCTGTCCTTGATATCTTCAAAAATCCTGAACCAGTGAACAGCCAAATATCCACTTGTCGGAAGGAGCAAGGTCTGATGAATACGGCGGGTGAGATACTATCTGCTATTTCAACGGTTTCAGTTAGTTTTTGACCGTTACAGTTACGTGAGCCCGAGCGTTGTGATGTTGCAAAATCCCCTCGTCGTATGTTTTGGTAGTTTGTGGCCGTTTTTTACGCAATGCAGGGCACAAACGCATTAGTTATAGTCGATAATGTTTCGCATCAATAGTTTCGCCTGGTTTTAGTACTCCTTAGCCTCAAAGTTTTTGGATTGGGCAGGACACTCTTCCCGAATATTCTACTAATTCAACAAGAGGCAAAAAACAGTGTTCTTGTCAGAAACAGACGCTGAAGCCAATCAATGAAATAGATAATCGCGTCCAGGATTGGTCACAACTTGCAGGTGGAGCCATCTTTAATTAATTTGTAAACACGTATTCAGAACTAATCGCCAAACATTTTGGAGTACACCTTTCGTTGCTTTATCCGCTAAACGTGACCACTAAATCTCAACACTTGTGTACCTTGACCATTCCCTGACCACTTTTCATGTATATAATAATTCATAAGCTCTCGAAAACAATCCCCTCGGTTAGTCCAATTTTTTTCCAAATTTTCTATCGTATTTAAATTTGGGGAATATATACCGTTATGCAATGCTGACAAAAATTAATAATAAATTATATATAAGCAGCTCTGAGTAAACATCCATACGAGGAAGTGATATTAATAGACTTTGGAAAAAAAGGAATAAAAGAGGCTCCTCGTAGAACCTGGCGCTTAACTGACTATTATAATCATGAGATTTTAATTTTGGTCGCAAAAAATAGTGCAATAAAGGAAAGCAAACAGTTCTAACCACGGTAAGCTCTGCACAGGACGTATGCATATATCTTCCCAAGACAAAGTACCCGCTGGGATCGGACTTCAGATTGCATGGTGAAACCAAACACTGACCGTTGTTTGTAGAAAATATAACTTAGTCTCTACTCTCTTTATAATCAACCTCTCTGTGCAAAAAAACCGGACACTATCTGACGGGAACTTTTTGGTAGAAGGATGAGCTAATTCTATAACGTCTTCTGTCACAGCTGCAGGGGCTCAACTCTCAGTGAGGCCGCCAATTTCGATTTGCTTTGATTGCCTTACCGAACTTGCATCAGAAATCCTCTACAATCTCATTAGTTTTCATAAAACACACTAAATGTTTTGAATAACTGGAAAGATGAAGATCTTCTACCCACCATACGTGTAGGTATTACAGAGGACCAGTTTAAGGTCTAAGTGCGCTCCATCTGGGTTCCGTGTACGAGCAGTCTCATTAACTCTGCAACTAATGGAGCAAATGTTTCTTATTATTCGTAAGAACAAATGTTCACTTTTTTATTTATACATTAAATCTATTATCTTTCAATTTATAATAAAAACAATTTAACAAAGCCGCTCACGTAATAAACAAATAAAAACAAAAATTAAATACCAGAAGCAATTCTAAGCCACTCATTTGTGATTAAATAAACAAGTAGTGTCTATTCATGACACCACCAATATTTACCATTCCTATAGTATAGTATTTATATATGTATGTGTGTATGAACAAAGCATCTCTAAGCTCTCACAAGCGCCAATCCCTAAGGCTATGCACCAACATCTACTTAAACAAAAATTCGTATTATGAACTTTGATTGCAGGTGAAAAGGTAAAATCAGCCAAACTTTTGTGGGGATTCCATGGAAAACCAAACAAAACGTGTGTCATGGCTTCAGGTGCAAAACCAACTTGTGCGCCTAAAAGCTGCTTAAAACGATGCACATGCTATGGCTTATCCAAGGCAACTCGACTAACTGCCAACTAAAGCAACTCTGCTGACATCGCTGGCGTTGAAGGAGGGCGGAACAACCAACACGCGACAGATAATAGATGGCAAAATAAGAAAATTTCGGGAAATTCTGATAAAATGAAACGAACTCCCTCACTCGTTGACAGCAAAGTTTATGTGGAGAATATTAGCTTCTTTTCTTTGGCTTTCTTTACATGATTTTATACAAGATACGAGTATGTGTAGGTATGTGTGTATACCTGTTTATGTGTTTGTATGCCTTTGCGTGTGTATGTGTATACACTGGTCTGTCTATTTGTGTCTATTAACCTTACTATGCTGTTCTGTGAGTATTAAATTATCAAGATTAACCCAAATCATGTGAGAATGTAAGAAAATTGGTGTGGAAATGGATATTTTAGGTGAGAAATGCAAATAAATGGAAAGATGTGATAAGTGAGCGCGAAGAATGTGACACTTGATTTAAGCCAAAAACGATTAGTCTGATGAAAGGGGCCACACGTTAATGTGTATGTATGTATGTATATGTGGGTATCCAAGGACACAAACGAATTTAGGTATAGTCGTTTGCAAGAAAATAAATTCAAATAATAATTTTAGTCTGATGCATACACATGTTTGTTTCTAATGAACATTTTCTAAAGAATACGCAAAAATATATAAATATACATACACGTATACATATAAATATGTATCGTAAGTATACTTTTATGATAAATTAGGTTAGATAATAAATATTTATGTGTTTAAATAATCTTTTCCCTGAGAAATATATACTTAGAGTAAAGTAATATGTAAAACGCCTGTTGTGAATTAATAATTCATCATATTCAGCATGAAACTCAGTATGAAACGCTGCCATCAATCGCGTTTGACGATGCGTAACTTTTTCTTCTTTACTCACGTAGACATCTGCTGAAGCGTTTATAGCCGCGTTAACAACAGCACGCCGCCATTCATGCCTTCTTTTCGGGGTTTGGTGCTAGTCAAACCAGGTCGGTTTCCACTTGATCCTTCCAACGGAGTGGCGGTCTACTTCTTCCTCTGCTTCAAAGCTGGACTGCTTTCATCCATTCGGACGACATGACCTAGCCAGGTGCCTTCATTCGCTGAACCATGTCAATATCATCGTATAACTTGTACAGCCTATCGTTCCATTGTCTGCAGAGTACCAGAAATTATACAGAGAACCATGCTGCCGAAAAGTCCTGAAGCAGACTCATCGGTTGTTGTCATCGTCCATGCTTCCGCGCCATATAGCAGGACGGAAACGATGAGAGGCTTTTAGAGTTTGGTCTTCGTTCGTCGAGAGAGAACCTTACTTTTCAATTGCCTACTCTGTCCAACGTAGCACCTGTTGGCAAGAGTCAGTATACACAGCCTTATATATTTTCCGAGGATACCGAGCTTTGACATAGCGGCGTAAAGGCATGTTTGAATAGTTCTGCCGGTAAGCCGTATTTGTCCTTTAAGAGGCTAATCGCTATTCACCATCAATAGGGGTTTCGGGCTCGCCTTCTCCGGATGTTACATTTTCACTGCCATTCAACAGGCAGGAGAAGTGTTTCCTCTGTAAATGCAGTGTTTTCTACGCATCAATTACTAGATCAGCTCTGTGTGTCATGCAAGAGTTTGCTCCTGTCTTGAAACCTTCTGTAAGTCGCTGTATCTTTTCGTAGAATTTTCGAGCGTTACTCTTGTCGGTCAGCTTCTCAAGGTCTTCATGCTCACGCATCTCGACCTCTTTCTTTTTTTGTCTGCACATACGTCTTGATTCCCTTTGTAATTCTCGATATCTATCTCAACCCGCACGTGGTATTAGCCTCAACAACCACGCCAGATTTGATAAAGAAGCGAAGCAAATGGGTCTGGTAGTGAATGAAGGCAAGACGAAATATCTCCTGTCATCAAACAAACAGTCATCGCATTCGCGACTCGGCTCCCACGTCATTGTTGACAGTCATAACTTTGAAATCGTAGATAACTTCGTCAATCTCGCAACGAGTATTAACCCCAATAATAATGCCAGTCTTGAAATCCAACGTACAATCACTCTCTCATTGAAAAGTAAAGTCCTCTCTCGGCGAACGAAAACCAAACTCTATAATTCGCTCATCATACCTGTCCTACTATATGGCGCAGAAGCGTCGACGATGTCAACATCTGATGAGGCTCTAGGAGTCTTCGAGAGAAAAGTTTTGCGAACGATTTATGGTCCTTTACGCATTGGCAACGAATACAGCAGACGATGGAACGATGAGCTATACGAGCTATACGATGATATTGACATAGTTCAGCGAATTAAGAGACAGCGGCTACGCTGGCTAGGCCACGTCGTCTGAATGGATGGAAGCACTCCAGCTTTGAAAGTATTCGAAGCAGTATCCGCTGGTGGACGCAGAGGGAGAGGGAGAGCTCCACTCCGTTGGAAGGATAAGGTGTAGAGTAACCTGGATTCACTTGGAAAAGAAGAGAAGAATGGCGCTCTTATATTGATTCGGCTATAATCGCGTAAGCGCTGCCAACGCCAATAAAGAAGAAGAATCCTCATCGTTCTAGCCCTATTCAAAAACCGATAGTTTCATATGCAATCCTTTCGTATAATTGGCGCTTTGTAATCGCTGAAGCGATTTTCTGCCGAGCTCCTCCAAAAAGTGGAGGCACCTACAGTTTATACTAAGCCGCCTCCGAACGGTTGATAGTTTTTTATGAGGGGCCTTTATTTCCTGTCATAAATAATACACTCGGAGGAGTTGACATTCCCTGCCGAGGGGCGACCGCACTTAGAAAATTTTATTTAATTTTTTATTTTAAATTAATTTTCTATAACTTTTGGATGTTGTTCGTACCAGGATTTAAGCCCTGACCTTTCGAATGACAGTACGCAATGCTAACCACTCGGTCGCCTATTACGCATCGGATACTAAATTTTCGCTCCTTTATATGGCCGCTGTAGTAGATGTCAAAAGGACCTACTCCTTTCTGACCTTGTCCCGCACTTCTTGGACGGCGATGGTGTCAGTTCTTATTTTGACGAGGATATCAACCAGCACGACAGTAGCAACTAGCAACTTCCCAATTAAGGCATCGGACATTCCAGGTATATATCGTCAAATCGTGATCCTTAATACGTTTGCAGTGCTCGTCCTCAAAAGGGCGGTATCTCATCCGAAGCGTTGTATTGTTTTTCATTGGAGCTGGTGGTGGATCCCAAACCCAACGCACAACCTCGCAAGACGATTAAATTTAATATTTTTTTATACATTTATATAGCGAGCCGCTTACTTCAAGACCGACGCCTGCTGGCAGCCGCACATCTAGTGAACAGATGCTGCATTTAGACTTCAGCGAACCCTTAAACCGAAAAAGTCTGAGTGGCTTCACTAAAGCTTCCTCTCTTTCAGCCGTGACCGAAGGCTCCAAATGGGTTTCTTACCACATTTTGCACAAGGGTTGCTCACGTTTCCAGGATGCGTCACGTCGACGCAAGAGAAGGAATTGAAAGTGACAAAAAATCCACTAGCTGTAGGTAAAGAAATTTTCAACTCACAGGTAGTATCAGTTCACATCAGCTGAGAGAAGTGATTTTCCAGAATTTATTTATATGCAATCTCGTATAGCCTCTCATGGTTATGTTGCTGCACTGAGTGCGTGTAGCCGAGCACTGATTAACCTTGATGATATCTACCTAAGTTCAGTGGTGGAGCTGTTCACGTTTAAGTAGTCATGCTGATGTGATGCTGGGCTGAGGTAGTAAATCTTCAGCCTCTAGTGCATTCACTAATCAGAAAAGGAGATAAATTGTCCTGTCTTTGGGCCCAGATGACTTTTCCAGCAGGATGCTTATTCCGTCGTCCGGTGAATTTGGAGATCTTAGTACACCCAATGACTTCTTGATCCTTCAATTTACAACAACCGCTGGACAGGACCGCAAGCACTACCTATTGACATAAACGGCCTATTTGCCTACACTCCATACTCGTAGAAAGATGCTTGGAGTTTTATTTTTAAATAAATTGATAATAGAAGCTATCACCATCCTTTTAAGATCACCTAGACACTTTAGGCTCATTTCATTGGGCTCATGCAGAACAAACTTTGAAATGCACGACCCTTTTAGATCTTTGTTTAACGATTTTAGTACACATTTCCCCAACATTCATTCCTCTGACTCGCTTTTCTGTATCAAAACCTACTTACTGAAAGCTTTAAATAATTAAAAAAATCCCTCTCCTTTTCCATGCAATTTCATAGCAGCTTATGAACAAATCTGTAGCTGTTTAGTGTAAGAGGCAAGTGTAATTGCGACCTTCCGCGATCGGTTTCGGGTTCAGGGCACTCCGGACTGTTACTGGTTTTCGGTCACCGATCTGTTGGATTTTTCGACTTCCCTCAGACGCGCCCCTCGGTCAGTTGGGCGGGAGGTGGGTAACGCTGGGTTCGTCCTTAAATGCTACTAGCGGACATTGAGTAATCATCAATACCGCCGGGGTCGAAAAGGTGGATCATGGGCTACCTGAGTGGTCGTCAATCATCGGTAGAATTTCGAGGCCAAACATCGAAACTCAGAAAGATTAAACAAGGAGTTCCGGTGGAGTCCTCACCCCATTAATGTTTAACTTCTATATTTCGAAGCTCCCTCCTCCACGGCTATCTTGAGACCTATATTCTTCGCTGCACGACAACTGCAAATACAACCGACAAAATCCTCTCACCAGCTGGACGAAGGAATACAGGCTTGAACTTGATGTGAAGAGTCACATTTGACAGCCTGCACTCCTTCACTCCGCATACGACGGCAACTGCCGCAAAACTCCATAGCTGCTACAAAATCATCAAAGCGTTAGCCGGCAGCATCTGGGAAAAAGGTAAAGAAACTTCGCTGGCAACCTATAAAGCTATTGACCTTCCGGTCGTTAACTATGCTGCACCGATCTGGGCACCGGAGACAAACGAAAAAGTTAGGACTGCAACAGGAAACCTTCTTATGTCGTCTGAGCATCACTAGCACCGCGAAACATCAATGCTTCCTGCGGTAGCTTCCCAACAGGCATATAATAGAGGCTGAACTTCCACCAAAGCACATCAGAAAGTGAGTACTAGATTTAAAAGACTCAATCCAGCAGCACGTACAACGACGGTACAGAGAGGCACAAACGCAAGTCTCCAGGAGTCAGCAAACATCCTCCAAAGACTTTCTCCCTGTGAATGGCGTCCTCGGAGTCAAATCTCAACCAATAACATACGGAGAGTTCGAGCTGCCTCAAGAGACCCGCGTAATAGTGGCGCAACTTAGGTCTGGATATTGTAGCAGGTTAAACATACCCAACGTACACGTGACCTACATGTAATGAGTCCCCGCACGACACTAACCACCTCTTTACATACCACCGGAAACCGACGCATCTAACCCCCCTCACCCTCTGGTCCGAACCCATCGAAACAGCGCGTTTCCTGGACCTCCCGTTAGATGACCTCGATGACATCTAGCCGTTGTCGCTTGAAATACATCGTTTCCTTCAAACTAAACAAATATTATTAAAATATGGCAAATACTAAGCGTAATATAGTTGAAAATAGTTTAAAAAGTGTTTTATTATATAAGTATATAAACAAAAATTTCAATTTGAATCGATCGTTGATCAAAGTCATGATTCTCGTAATATCAGATATAAAATAAATATATTTACATATAAACGTGTGAATACACAACACATTCACATTCTGAAACCAATCATTACATCTATTAATTTCGATTTCATTTAATTTCATTTAGACAGTTGAACTTATAGTCGAAATCTGTTCAATTATAATATATGTATGTAAAAATGTGCATGAAATACACAATATGTATATGTATGTACATAAATAAGAAACAGTATTTACCTCGTCTTCACCTGCACCAACTAATTAATTAATTTCAAAAAGCTTATACACCAAAGCGTTCAAATAAAGTATATGAAAAAGTAAATCTGTGTACTTTATAGTATAGTGTATATACGTATGTATAATATATGTATATAAAAAAAAGCGTTTAACATAATAAACTTTTTTCAGAGACCTAATTTTTTTTTGTGTCTTTTATATTATTTTTCTTTATAACAAATAAATATGTTAAATAACACAGATAAATATACCATAGGTAAAATGCAGCAAACGTCATCAAAAATGATATTCATTACAAACTAAATTGTGTACTCATTACTCACCATCACAATATACATATGTACCTATGTATATACATTTTGAAAAAATTCTCTCTACCAAAATACAATATTTACTGCTCAGTGTTATTAATTAGATGCTCAAATATAATTTTAACACTTATAAAAATATTACAAACAATAATTTACATCACTAAACAAGTTGTACTAAGCAAACGATTTGTTGATTGCAACCACGCATATACCTTTTGTTATGTATTTTTAATGTATGTATGTGTGTATGTACATTTAAAATAAAAAGAAGCATCACAAAGAGTAGCTTCATATAAAATTTTCGAAATAGAATTCTGATTTTAAAGTACAAAATGTTCAACCTTTGAATTTAAGTTGCTTAAAATATGGCCATTATTCGAGATGCTGATAAGGCAGCTCACAGTATCAAGTTATTTTTCGAAATATGTATATTTAATTTCCATCAACTGAAATGCTATCCAAGCCAATAAGAACTTCTTCTGGTAATTGCTCATTGTTGTTTGGCTGATTGAGAGTTGCGTCGTTATTGCTTACATTTTCATTGGCACCTGCTATGCTGTCATCACCTTCACTGCTTACACTCGAAGCATCAAGAGCTTTACAATTGGCGCGCTGTTCTTGCTCCTTTTCCATTTGCAAAAAGTTTGGATCCTGTGAAGGACACTCCAGGTGCACGCAATGAAATATCTATGAACCAATGAAAAGTTTAATAATTTAAAACTTAAGATTTTATTAAGATTACTCAAAGTCTCACCTCATTTGCTGTATTACGCGTGCCTACAATGCGTATAAATACTATTGGCCTTGGGGTGAATGAAAAATTTTGCCACGAACGTACCTGTTCGTTACGTTTGTCAACAATCATATGCCAATCTTTCTGATTCACTGATGTTTCGATGTAAAAGCCATAGGTGCGATCATCGCAATCCCATAACAGTAGACGCATTGAACCAATTACATAGGGTTGACCTGTAATTAAACAATGAATTAAACTAAAATAACAGTAACCTGTGATTTATGAAATGTTTTACCTAATCTTACAACAATCTCTCCGCTGCCTAACTGATGACAAGTATAACCAGAATCCCAATCATAATTCACATAATCTCCATTTAGTAATGCATTACGTGTACGACTTACGCCATCAACTACAATGGCGCTCATATCTGTGCGTGCAACATTTGTAGTCGGTGCTACAATGCCATTGAGCACTTTTGGTATGGCGGAAGTATACATCGCCTCCAGACCTACCACATGAAATACCTAAAAATTTAGTAAAGCAAATCAGCAAATTATTTGAAACTTCACCTCGATTTAATTTAATACAAACCTTATTTACTGTATTATGTGTACCCACAAGTTTAATGTAGCGCACCGGGCGCTCAGGGAAATACAAAAATTGCCAAGAACGACAGTAATACTGAGTGTAATCAATAACACGATCCCAATGTGTAGAATTTGCCGATACTTCTATGTAATAAGAATATGAACGATTGTCACGATCCCAGAGTAGAATTTTTATATGATTAATAATACACATCGTTCCCAGTTCCACCGTTATTCCTCCTTCAATATTGTCCCCAATGCAATGGCGGGTATAACCCTTTTCCATATCATAAGAAACAAAATCCCCATCTAATAAAGCTGCACGACATTCACCGAGTATGGTTCGTGAAAGAAATTTCGCTGTAGCGACATTCTCTTCCGGCCATAGCGCAGCACGGTAGGGTAAATATTTCGAAGTTGTTTGCTCTTGTATTGCATCAAGCAATTTATCAGGCTCCAAAATACCTGAGGGACGAACAACTTGTAACAAGTCTTCTAGTTTCATTAAAGGTAAGCGAACGTAGGAAACCACAGACTGGAATATTTAGATATAAATTATTTGATACATGTAGTATATTACTTTATTGGACTTTTGTACTCACATCAATATTAATGTTTGTGTGACTTTTGCACCAATCCCATACAGCTAAGAAGATTTCCACTTCAGGCGCAAAAAACGAGTCTCGACGTAAAACTTCTTTTAGCGATTCCTTTAAGATGACAGAGAGAAATATATATTATTTCTACTTTCGCTTCTACAATTACCTAATTTAATCACAAACCATTGAAAGTAATCGGAAAGTCTCATGCTGCAGGATACTGGCTGCATTGCGGTCCGCGAATGTTAGACAAACTTCAGTTAGTTTCTCCAAATTATATAAACGAGCGGCATCTAAAATTGCGCAAACATTACCTAACGCCAAATATTGTCGTAAATATTGTGATATGGCGTGCTCTAATTCACTGAAACCATACTGATTAGCCAAGCCCAAAGTGTCAAGTATATTATCCTCATCCATCTGTGCGAGTGGCATATGACCAGAGTAAATATATTTCAACAGAGCTTTGAAAGCTTCGGCTGGAATACGCAGCTCAATTTCGCTTTGTCGAGACTCACACAATCCACCAAATAAAAGAGCTCGAAAATATTCGCTACGTGCTGCCAAAATGACACGATGAGCAGGTAGCCTCTGATTTTCTACTATGAAAGTAACATCGGAATAATCGTCATTCATACAAAGTTGTGCCATTTGCTCTGAGAATCGTTCTATAAAAGTAATATTGTTTTAAATAATTTACACGAAAACAATGTTTTGTCCTTGGCAATTCTCAGAAGGTTACGTACCTGTTAGTTTTACATCGTCACACCGCGCCTTTGTCAACGATAGCAATTTATATTGACTTTGACTGCTCATCTTATATAGAATTTGTTTAACAATTACAAGCACTTGAAATGAGAATTGGTTAAATAAAAAGCAATGAAAGCAATGACAACACAAATATGTATGTGCAGATTAAGGAATAAGGCAGACGCTAAAAGACTTATTTCTTACAATGCAAACATAGAACGATAGTTTCTCCTTCCCGAAATCAACATTGATTATATGTTAGTCAAACAAATAATAAATTTATATTATTTAAACATTTACTTACGCCTTTGTTAGCAGAAATTTTAGGTATTTTATTGTTTTCCGGCAGCGACGCAATATTTTTCTTCTGTATTTATCCTGTTTCTTTTGGCATGTTCTTTCGCCGTCTATCTAGAAAATGTTGCCATATCACACCAGTGCTACCCATTCAAAGTTGGGTTGAAATATTTACCACTGAATTTTTGTGAGCAACAAATTCTATCAATTACAACACTTTACAAGAAAAATGTAAAATTAAAGCAATAATAAAACAGCAACTTTTACAAAAAAAGTGCAATAAAATAAAATGATATCAAATAGTGTACAGTAAAATCAAGTAAAATGAAATGAAATAAAATAACATTAATTAAAATTAACTTAAATTGATTTTAATACAACAAAATAAAAAAAAATATTAAACAAATATTAAATAAATGTAAAGAAAAAAAATTAAATAAAATAGTGCACCGTTTTCTCTAAACTAACCTTCACGACAATTTACAAATTCCTTTCTGGCGCACAGTTAAATCCGATTTTCACACTACTGAGTTCTTTACAATATCGAACATTCCAAAAGTAAGCACCTCGCTCTTATACATATATACCCAATATTAGTTAGCAGGCATACCTTGATAATAATAAAAACAATATTCTGCCTTACTTTACACCGAGGTTTTCAACACTAAGTTCTAAGCCCAACTCAACATGCCAGCAATGTGCGCTTCACTCTAATGTAACAGGTTGCTCGAATCGAATCTGCTAGAAGATACTGTTTGAATGTTCTCGACAACGACCATTCGATAAATGTACTCGCGAATATTTTTTGTACATCGTGAGAACAGTCTATGAGGTATATAAGGGAGCGACCAACACAACAATTAGTCAGTAACAAAGTCAACTTGTTGGTGGCAACATCGATGTGAAGTTAGATTTATTATTTACATTTAGGAAATAATGCACATTCCATGACTTAGACCAAGCATCAACGAAGATTGAAGAAAAAGCTGATGTCTCATTCATATGTATGGACATAAACGTGCTATTTGCTGCAATTTGTCAAAGGAAAGCCGAGGACACTGAGGTCACTTATGAATGCCCACTTTTCACCGCAACTGAAACTACGGGATACATGCTTCATTTCAGTTCATACAGCTGCATGATAATTAGGAAGGGAGACTGGTTCAGATCGAAGAATGTCAAGATAAATGGGAGAAGTAAATTAGGAAACAATTGTTACCAAAGTCTACGCGTACACTCATCGAGAGAATCAATAGCCAACACTAGTTGCAACCATCTCGTATGCTGAGGCAGAGATCCGTCTGGAGATAAAAAATGCAGATATGTTGAAAGAGATTCAGTCTCAAAGAGCAGAGCCAGGTACCAGCACACTTCACTCGCGACGTTACAATTCGTGGATACGTGGGCTTGGGAAATCAGCGAGGCGTATTTAGTGAAAAAAAATTGCAACAACTACTTTCTTTAGGTAACGTAAATATTTCCGAACGAAACCAAAATTCCCTGCTTCATTAATAATTAACCCTCGAAGCGAATTTTACACATTTAAACCAGCATTTTTTAACAAACTATCAAAACACAATCATTTACATTTGTGTATATGCATAATTTTATTTAAGTTTTAATATAAAAATATATTGAAACATAAAATTCCTTGCATTGAGGAAATTTTAGCTTGAATTACAGCACTGCTACATTGGCCACAAAGCAGAGGAATTTTCGAGTGTAACTTGGTAGAGGCGATATGGCAGCACTCACGCTGCCGATTACGACCTTACGAACAGCTGTCTATAATGTTTATGTTACATTTCTTCTTTCTAGATTTTCGTAATATAATATAATATAAATACTTCTAGTTGTTTAAACAGGACTTTTTTCTTGTTAATTTTTAATTGTATTTTAACCTCTTGTCGAAATGCGTAAACGTGAATTACAGAGCATACCGTTAAAGTTAGCGGAACTGAAAGAATATGACATTATACGGAATGAGCGTGCCGCAGCTAAAAACCAAGGGCAGCAAGAAGAAACTCCAAGAGATCAACCGTCACCGATTGCCAATGTTGGACCAAAAACTAAAAAGGAAATTCAATCACGATTGAATACTACTACATAGTCATAGAAGAATATTTATATCATTGTGTATTAGTGATAAATAATGTTAATATATTATAGAATTTAATGCCTTCGTACTGATATGATGTCTCCGATGTAAAAGTTCAATAGACTGTTCAATTGGTTAGATTGATATCCAGAATTCACAACTTTGGAGTGAATGTAAATAATCTTGTAATAACAATTCTTAGATTCGGTAGCGATGAAGTATTTGAAACATTTATTATAGACTTTCGCACATATGATGACGGTAAATTTCATAACGCTAATATTAAAGTCTGTAAGAAGCGGACTGTTTCGACTGGTTTGGACTAGAGGGAGAGGGATGTTAGATGAGTTGATTTAAGGAGGCATTTAAAGATGCGGTCGTTCGGATACTCATTGCATTCAGTGCATACATATGTAAGTAAGGCATGTTGTGGTCACGCCTGGATAATTAGGAGTTGTGTCGGCTACAATATCCAGTGCAATTATCAACAAATACTTTCTGTTACCTTGCCGGGGGAACGTCTATTCACGACCAGCAAAAAAGCGGATTATGGTTACGCCAAGGTAAAGACGACATTAATGCTTTGAACGATGTCTCCACTGCGAAACTCTCTAATTGATCTTTATAGGCTTAGCAGGGATCAGAGATATATAAATAGTTATTTTCAGAATATAAAAATCACAACAAACAAAGTTTGACATAAAAAAAGTTTGAAGGGAGAAAATTTATACTAATATGAAAGATAACGCACCAGGGTTGCTCCAAATCCCTCTCATAAGGGCCGGCGTCAAATCCACCATTCTTCTATTTCGGTTAGATGCAGCCAGTGCAATGGGTGAATTCATCTTAAAACATGTTCAAGCCTTAAGACACACAGGGAATGGACCCATACAGCCAGCGGTCAATTACAGCCTAAGCCTTTATTGCAGTGCCTTCTGTATCCCTACCCAATTTGTATAACCATCCCCAGACTTTCCAGGAAGCACTCCGCAGCATGAATCCAAATCTTATAGTTCCCCGCACAGTCTGTTCCGTATGTCTGGGCATAGTACGTCGGCACATTGCATCAGAAAAGTGCAAATCTTGATCCGGCCACGCTTGGGTAAAATTTGCACTAGGTCTAACTGTTAAATTAATGTACATATAGTATACGTATATATACGCGGCCGAAGTAGCCGAGTGGTTAGCATTGCGTACTGACTTTCGGAAGGCTCGGGTTCAAATCCCGGTGCCACCAACATCCAAAAGTTATGGAAAATTAATTTAAATAAAAAATTAAGTTAAAGTTTCTAATTACGGTCACCTCTCGGCAGGGACTGTCCACTCCTCCGAGGTTCCATTTGTTGGAAAAACATCAAGACGCAAAACCACAAATTGGAGGAGGAGCTCGGCCGAAAACCGCTTCAGCGGTTACAAAGCGCCAATTATATATATGTATATACGTATATATAAATAAATGTATATATTAGATACATACATATACACCCTTTACTAAATACCGTTTTATTTAGACGCGATAAACCAATATCACAGAATTTGAAGGACACGCTGATACAGCAGCATATGATTCACTTGAGAGTTGTAACAATCACTGACAGTTTCTTAATTGATAAGAAATTAATGAAAATTGATTGCATACATTGTGGCGGAAGGGGACAGCAAGAGGAAGTGAGCGGAGTGTCTAGCAGTATTAACAGTCGATCACACGGTTGACTGCTGAAAGAATAAAAAAATATCGAAATAGATACTTTGATATACATACATACATATGTGTGAGGATTCACAAATTCGGGGCACAAGTTGATGTATTTATGTCTCTGTACACTAGACACTTCTAATCTCTTTAAGAAGTATTATTTCTAGTCGCATTAGAGGCTGGTAAGTTTCAAAGACGGAATACCTTGCCTTGCAGGGATGTCTTCCGAGGCAAAAACAAATAGCTGAAAAGGTTAAAAACGTGCAGTTGAGTGATTGCTTATATGTATTTTGCATTTGCCTCTGGCTTAAGTTGTCTGCTGATCTTTTATCAAGTCTGAAATCGTTTGAAGCAGTACCAGCGTCAGTTATTTACTCTCAAGACAGCCGGTTCTACGCACCGGAGTTGACCCGGATTTTATCCGGCCAAGGGCTGTCCTCCTTTCGGCGACCTAACCCCGTTTAGGTCAACAGGTAAAATTAGTTTAAGTTCGCCAACGGAGCAACACCTCGCAGCTGGGTTGCTTCAAATCCTTCATATCATGGCTGGTGTCGAAACCAACCGTGGTCCGACGGATTATTTCTGCTGCGTGTGCACCAAAAGACTCCACCACTCCTCCACCTCGGTTAGGTGCAACCAGTGCAATGGTTGGAGTCATCTTAAGGTCTGCTCAGGCCTTCCTCCGTAACTCCGATCCCAGGAATCCCCTAATCAGGGATTTAAACGCGGAGATTCGGACCGTTGTAAACAAACATCGGCGGAAAAGGTGGGAGGAGCACTTAGGGTCCTGCAACCTCTCCTCTGGGGCAACCAAGCTCTGGGCTACAGTCAAGTCGCTGTCTAACCCGACGAGACGCGATGGCCGGGTGGAAATTTCATTCGGCGATCGCGCCTCGTCGGACCCGAAGAGATGCGCGAGCTATTTCAGCCGGCTTTTTACACTGCATCCTTCGGTAGGCAAGGCGAAACTGCCAATCACAAGCGCCTCCAGAGAGGAGGTTCAGGGGGTTATCGGGAAGGCGAAAGCCTCCAAATTCATCGGCCCTGACGGAATAAGCATACTGATGCTAAAACATCTCGGGCCAGCGGGAGCAGATTACCTCACCAAGGTCCTCAATTTGTCTTTGACCACCCTAATTATACCGGATGTGTGGAAAAATGGTAGGGTGGTCCCGCTACTTAAACCGGGGAAACCAGCGAACAAAGGAGAGTCTTATCGGCCGATAACTCTCCTCTCCCCAGTAGCGAAGACGCTTGAGGCCTTGCTGCTCCCGACATTCACTCACCATCTGCGTAGCTCCCTCCTCCACCGGAAGGAGTTTCCTTAACCTCGTATGCTGATGATTGTTCGATATTGGCGTCCGACCAGGATATTGATAGCCTATGTTCAAAAGTGAACGGCTATCTCGCCGATCTCTCCCGTTTCTTCACTGCACGACATTTGAACATCCAACCGACGAAATCCTCGGCTACCCTTTTCACCAGCTGGACGAAGGAGTTTCGGCTAGAACTCGATGTGAAAGTTGATGACGAAAAAATTCCAACTACAAACAACCCTAAGATTTTAGGGGTCACATTCGATAGCCTGCACTCCTTCACTCCGCACATGACCGCAATTGCCGCAAAACTCCAGGGCCGCAACAAGATACTCAAAGCGCTAGCCGGCAGCACATGGGGTAAAGACAAAGAAACCTTGCTGGCAACCTACAAAGCAATTGGCCGGCCGGTCGTAAACTATGCTGCACCAATCTTGGCGCCGGGGACAAACGAGACGCAGATGAAGAAGTTACAGGCCTGCCAGAACACCGCGTTCACTTTCACAGCGAAGCATCTATGCTTCGAGTATGTACGCTTCATCTCGAACTACTTTGATTATTGATGTATATAATATCATGAAAGACTCGTTGTGAACCAAATAACCGCTACAGGAATCGGCTCTGCGGAGCAGTCGCTTCTTTCTAGCTTCAAGGTTTCCAGAGTTTAAGAGTGCTTTGGTAGATCCCAAAGCCGTAAACATTCCTCACGATAAGACTGTTTAGATGGACGTTTATATTATTTGGAATACGTATATAGCGAAACTACTCCTCCGATTAAGTTCCCAGTCTCTACACAGTTCTTTCATGAACAAAAAAATTTGCAGATTTTTTTTTACAATAGCCGGATCTCAATGTACGCTGAAAAGTAAAGATAAATTATAATTACATGAATAGCTGCATAAATAAGTAAACTGTTATGCATAAAACATACATATTTACTCACATTTGACAAAACTCCCACCACTGCTCAGTTTGGTCAATTTCATTGACAGCTCAATTAAATTTCGTTTTGACAGACTAAAGGCCAACTATCCATAACTTCCATCAGCGAAATTGGTAATACCTCCATGGCAAACATATCTACACATACCATACTAAGGAAACTCAAATTTGACTTTTGCTGAATCTAAGTTGCCTTCTGTACAACACTAGACGGGCCTGCAAAAAGTTGGTGGACGAAGATGGCGTCAACGAGAAAATAACAAGTTTTCAAAAGCCACAAATTGACAAGTGTAATCCATGGTATGTTGTCAACATTTTTGTGCGTACAAAAGTCAATTTTCATAAAATCCACTTGCTGCAGACAAGTAGGCACGGTGCTAAGGAAGAAAGGGAGAAATTGAGTTGAAGTAACATAAGCGGAGGCCAATATGATTTTCAATTCCTATAGTCAACTCCTGATAATATGGTTGAGTACTGATATTTGAATTGCTTGTATATCAGAATGAATGTAACTAACATTCTATGCATATGTGTGTGTGTGTTGTTGCTCAAAAGACGGCTTGCTTGTGCTCAACCACCAAATCTGATAAAACGTCACTTTTGTGCGACGACTAACAGGACGTACATACGTTCGTGGTTTTGGTAGTACGCAGCCTAACTGTTGGGGCAGTCAAGTGCACAGACTGTCGCTGAAGTATGGAACCACTTGTCGTATATTAAAATAAAGAGCTTTAGATGAGTGCTGCCTTTACTGGGTTGGAGTTGGTAGTTGGCTTGTGTGTACATTAGGTCAATTGGACTTTGCGGAACTTTTTTCAAAGCCACTCACATACAAAAGTACATACATTCGTGCTGCTTCCCAACAGCCACATTTGATGTTCATTCATATTGATACTTCCTATCGGCTCTACATTTACATCGACCAACATTACTGGCTTAACACCAAAAATGTCGAAATAGTTTCTAACTGCAACATACGTGTACTGTCGTTGACCTGAGCAGCTGTTAACATTAAATGCGCACTTGTAGCCACGTTTCCCTGGGGACATATTGCCGAATTAAGTGGCATGCCTTCTATTATATGCTTACACCAGTTGAGGGTGCAGCCCAACACTGTCTTCCTTATATGACTTTGTGCATGACTTTACAAGCCAGCATCACCATTGAACTTTCTTCTAAACACCATGAACCATCCACACTTTTCGCAACGCTTTCATTCGCCCCTGCATTTCGGACTACACAGGCTTTTGGTACTTGAGACCTTCTATTCGTTTTTCTCAACTTCATACTTACATACCACCGTTTGACCTCCACATTTCGGAGCACTCATTCGTAGCTACTCCTCTTATACTATGTATGCATGTACGCATCTACTCCCATAAGCATGGATTTACCTTCTGCTGGTCATCGTCATATTGAACTATTTAAGCGTTTAATTTGATTTTGTTCAAGTGCGGTTTTTCCTGTTCACTTTCGACACTTTGTAACTACTTTAGCAACACAAAGAACTTTTCGAATTGTGTAATAACAGTAACATACCAACGGGGAAAACCCAGAAAGAATAGAAATAAAAAAATAAAATAAAATAAAATGACATAAAATATAATAAAATAAAATAAAATAAAATAAAATAAAATAAAATAAAATAAAATAAAATAAAATAAAATAAAATAAAATAAAATAAATTATAATAAAATTAAATAAAATAAAATAAAGTAAAATAAAATAAAATAAAATAAAATAAAATAAAATAAAATAAAATAAAATAAAATAAAATAAAATAAAATAAAATAAAATAAAATAAAATAAAATAAAATAAAATAAAATAAAATAAAATAAAATAAAATAAAATAAAATAAAATAAAATAAAATAAAATAAAATAAAATAAAATAAAATAAAATAAAATAAAATAAAATAAAATAAAATAAAATAAAATAAAATAAAATAAAATAAAATAAATTATAATAAAATTAAATAAAATAAAATAAAGTAAAATAAAATAAAATAAAATAAATTAAAATAAAATAAAAAAATAAAATAAAATGAAATAAAATAAAATAAAATAAAATAAAATAAAATAAATTATAATAAAATTAAATAAAATAAAAATAAAGTAAAATAAAATAAAATAAAATAAAATAAAATAAAATAAAATAAAATAAAATAAAATAAAATAAAATAAAATAAAATAAAATGACATAAAATAACATAAAATCAAGTGATATAAAATAAAATAAAATAAACTAAAATGAAATAAAATAAAATAAAATAAAATAAAATTAAACAAATAAAAAGTACATCAGAAAATAAAAATGAATAATATAGAATAGAATAAAACAAAAAAAATAAATAAATAAAACAAACTGAACAAAAAAAATTAAGTAGAATTAAATTATATATTATATAAATTGTACAATATAAAATAAAACAAAATAACTTAAAATTAAAATTAAATGAAATATGAAAAAAAAAAAAAAAAATTGAAATAAAATAAAGTAATATAAAACAAAAACAAAATATAATAAAAAGAATATAAAATTGAAATAAAATAATATGAAATAAAACAAAATAAAAAAACATAAAATAAAAAAAATAAAAATGGAATAAAATAAAATTAAATAAAATTAAAAAAATTATAATAATTGAAATTAAATAAAAAAAAAATTAAATAAGATAAAATAAAAAAAAAACACAATAACACAACACTAAAATTAAATTAAATAAAAAAATAAAGTATAATAAAATAAAATAAAATATAAAATAACAAATAAAAAAAATGAAATAAAATAAAAATAAAATTAAATTAAAAAATAGAATAAAATAAAATAAAAAATAAAAATTATTAAGATAAAAGCAAAATAAATAAAATAAACTGAACATAAATAAAATAAAATAAAATTAAATTAAATTATATTAAAAAAGAAGAAATACAATAAAATCAAACGAAATATAGTAAAATTACGTAAACTAAAATAAAGTAATATAAAACAAAAATAAAATGAAATAAGATAAATTAAAATAAAATTATTGCTGTCCATATATTACTATTTCTAACTGGTATTATTATTTATATGTACGACATTTGACTACATACATATGATAGCAGTGCATTTAGAGGTCATGGACTTATGAAATATTTTTGAAACAGATCCATAATCCCTGCAAGTTGTAGGGCTGCAGCTTCACTCAGCTGACTAAAGAGCGTTATAGTAAGACTCGAGAAAATCATGATTGTAACGCTCGGTCTATCTACATAGATTTGAAATAGCATTACCACTTTGGTCGAGTTAAATATGTAATATATTTCTGAATTCAGCGTTTCAGAAGTGTAAAAGTGGATGTTGGTCGAACTCGAGTCCTGGCCTTCCGGATGGTAGTACGCAATGCTAACCACTCGGCTATAACGGCCGCTAAATGTCCAGTCTAGTTTTAGTACACATAATTAAAAATCCAATGCGTTTTCTGAGAGTTTTATCACAAAAAGTAACTGTTTGAAGGCGAGCAAAAGTGAGAAGCTTAATTTCCCTCCAAATGAAAAATAATAAAACAATGTTTTGAGGGTCAAGATTTGAGGGCCCCTGGAATATCCAGTCCCTTAATTGAAAGATGCCGCTGTCCAGCTGGTTGATGCAAGATTAAAGAATGACCGCTACGATCATGTTGTATTCCAGTGTTCTAGATGTGCGTTCGTTTTGAGGACCTAACATCGATTCGGATCACTATCTTGTCGCAGCGAAGAAACGCACCATTTTGTGTATCAAAGAACGCCCGTCAACAAACACAAGGAAGGTTTGAAGTTCAATAGCTGACACACAACGAACAGTCGAACAGTTTTCTACTCGGCTTGCACACTTGCTTTCTGAAAGCACTCATCAGCAACTCGATATAAGGGAACTATAGAACGGTATCTCAAACTCCCATGTACTGCTGCTATGGAAACAATTGATATTCGACAGCGCCAGAAGAAAAGCTGGGAAGATGAGAAATGTTGAACTGCAGTGTGGAGAAAACAGACTGCTAACCTCACATTCTTTTGATGTGGTCAATCACACGTGCGCGGTGAGATAGATACCGAGAGCTAAAGAGGGAAGCAAAGCGTATTTGCAGACGAAATAAAGAGACGGAAATGCGTGGGTATGATAAGCTTGAGCGAACCCGAAATCCAAATCGATAACGATGAAAAACACGTTCTTTTGGCAGACTATAGCAAAGTTCGAATATCGAATGTCCGCTTACAGAACAACAAGGCGGCTGAAGCTGATCGTCAACCCGCAGATCTATTTAATGGCCCTCTACAAGCTAGTAATGGTGAATACCGCAGCCAATGAAACGGTTCGGCTCTAATCGTGGTACCCACGCCAATGAAGCAGAAGTAGTAGTAGGTTTCGAAGCTTGAAAATTTTTCTTTAAGATCAACAACATTTCAGCCAATAGGTAAAGTATAACTATATGTCAACAAATTCACAAATTTACAATCCAATCTCGGTTGGATCAGGTTTGATCAGTTTTTTCAGCAGAGATATGTAGTCTTCAGTTTATAATTGAATTCCTTTTATTTGCTGTTGCAAGTGGAGACCGAAGTGAGATCGCTACAGTTAGGCTTTCAAGAGTTCTTTACCAAAGCTTTCCATAAAAAATCTTTGTCTTGGATATGTCGTCATTAGAATTTAAAATTCTAATCACTATACAATTCAACAGTCATTACCCAGTAGTGGTTGAAAACGAAAAAAAGGCTTTAAAGGATCAAGTAGTCATGAGCTACGTCACATTTGCATACAGATTGTCCACAGATGACCAAGAAGGAGAAGAAGAAGCTGATTAAATGGGGTAAATTCTTTCAGCTCATTTATTTCAGTTAACAATATGAAAGAATTTAAAATTTGTCATGTTTCCACCGAGTCCTTATTCTTGAAAGTAACGAGGAACTAAATTAGTTATTTATAAATTCACCATAAATTGTGCAATAATACAAAAATCTCGTATTTACCCTTTTCAAATGTGACAGTAGTGATATGTGGTGTGTATGAATATAATTTCGTTTTAACCAGAACACAAAGTGTAGGGATATCCATTTCGCGGTTTCAAATACACGTATGTATATACCTATAACCGCCGAATTTATTTTCGGCCGAGCTCATCCTCCGATTTGTGGTTTTGCGTCTTGATGTTTTTCAAACAAATGGAGGGACCTACAGTTTATACTAAGCCGCCTCAGAAGGGCTGATGGTTTTTTTACGAGGAGCCTTTTCATGTCCGAAATACACTCGGAGGGGTGGACATTCCCTGCCGAGAGGCGACCGCAATTAGAAAATTTAACTTAATTTTTTATTTTTTATCTTTTGGATGATGATGGCATCGATGATAGTTGTACAATAACCAACTTTTTTTTTGCCAGCAATTGAAGAACACGACTTCGACAATATGTGGTTTCCACAAGATGGTGCCCCATGTCACACGATACGACCGCATATGGTTTTATTGCGGGGGAAATCGCCCGACCGCGTAATCTCTCGTCTTGGCGATGTCAATCGGTCAACGGGATCGTGCGATTTGACGCCATTGGACTTTTTTGTGGGGCTACGCGAAAGATCTTGTTTATTCGGATAACCCTTTAATATTTGAGCTGTTGAAAACAAACATTAGTCAAGTTATGACTGAGATACCGCCCAATAAATCTGAAATCACATAGACCGGCTTAAATTTTATAATAAAAAAGTGGTTTCATGAAAAAAAAAATATATTTTAAAAGCATTTTATATGCGCTTTTTTTTCGAAACCGCAAAATGGATAACCCTCCAGATCGCTCTTGTTAATGCGGATGCCGATGAAAAGCTGATGATTACAGCAATAAATATTAAACAAATATTTTCTGGTTTCTTTTCGGTCTATCAACACCAATTTACAATGAAAGCAATTAATTATAAATTTATAATGCAAAGCCACCGAAAAAAGATTTGGATAGACGAACAGAAGTTATGCTAATAACAAATAGGAGGATGAATGTGAATGAGTTAGTAACAAAATAAAATAATATATGAACTACTTTACGAAGGATTCATGGTACGGAATATCCTTATGTATCTATTTGTAATATGTCCATATGTATTTTAAACTAAGCTTTTGGGCACTTGTCAGGCTTTGGTTGGCATATCCACTACAAAAGTAATACATATTTTTATATATACATTTGTATAGCGGTATAGTGTGTTTATCTTTATGTAGAAATAATTCTAAAATTAATTTTCCATTTACCAAACGTTTTCGGCAGCACTTTGCCGGGGAGTTGAATGGGTAAGTGAGCGCGCATGCTGAAACTATTGTTTTTATTAAGTGTCGCATAAACACTTCTTCAAGTGGCAACATGATGTGAATAGTGTTTTTTTTTTGTTTTTTTTTTTTTTGACACCAAAGGGTAGTACATGAAGGATGCCAAAATAGATGCAGGCTTTTATAGAAGTAAGGACATATGACACATGGAATATTTGACAGTAAATATTAAATGTAATTGTGTTTGTGTGTTCAAAAAAGGACTTTGTGAAACATATATATGATTGTAAGGATGCATGTATATATTATATTATTGGGAAAACAGCTCTATAAAATAATCGGACTCCCAACAACATTTGGATGTCTGCAGCTAAATTGTGTTAAATCCTTCTGTGGCTGTTTTCGGTATATTACACGTTTAAACACAGAGAGGGTGTATGTGTGTATATTTTTAGAAATAAAACCCAATAAAAATATAAAGTCGTAGGATATATAGGAGCATGATTTCTAACCTGCCACTCTTTGTTTTGTAAGAAAATCAATACACACATTCATATGTACATATACAACTAAGCATTTATTTGCCAAATCATTTTGCCACTTCATGAATGGACTAGAGGTTTGAATTTGGGAAGATATTTCAATAAAATTTAATTTCTCCCATACATACATATGCATTTATGTCTAAAATTGACTAAAATTAAAGAACTTCATACTATTTTCAAATATAAGAAAACTAAACTTCAAAACCTTTCTACAGGGTCCGCCATCTAAGATTTTTTTTTTGAACTAGTGGTTATTTTGAGTGTGGTAACACTGATGTTACATCTGATTTGACAGAAAGTTAGTTTTATCCTTCCGCTGAACGAAAATGGTTGTGTATACGATTGAGGAACGGGCAGATGAGCGCTTGGCCGAAGACCCGGAATTTTACCAAAAAATCATCTTTTCCGACGAAGCTCATTTCCATCTTGGCGGCTACGTCAATAAACAAAATTGTCGTATTTGGGGGACTGAAAACCCGCACGTGATCGAAGAGAAGCCAATGCATCCTCAGAGAGTTTGGTGCGGATTTTAGGTCGGCGGCATCATTGGTCCATTTTTCTTGGAAATTGCGGCAGGAGCCGCCGTTACGGTCAATGGCGAACGCTACCGCGCCATGTTAACGGATTGGTTCTTCCCGGAAATCGAAGAGGAGGACTTGGACAACATTCGGTTCCAGCAAGACGGCGCTCCGTGCCACACAGCCAACGTTACGATCGATCTTGTGCGCACTGTTTTCGGAAAGAAAAGTTACGTGGCGGACCCTGTAGATGAAGACGATTGGGATGCTCTGACTTTCCGATCAATTAAAAAGGCCCAGCGGAATAAACACAAGGATGATGAAGCTGGAATACTAACGTTGGCATGCTAACTCTTACCACATACGTGTATATGACCATATTCCATGGCATTTATGCAAGTCCAAGCAAAGTATCCATTACAACTTCTGATCATGCTCACTAAATGGCGGCTAATGTGCTTAACACTATCTACGTATCGGAGATGGTTCTGACTTAACCAGCACATCGGCTTATTCATTCGGGGCACTTTTTCTCCATTCACGTTTAGAGGTGATTCTCACCTAACCTGCTCTAGCTGTTCTTTATATTCTATTGAGCTTCCTTACTAGATGGTTTCCATTGTTAAAGCTTCTATTACATTTACGCAGATTTCTAATAGTATTTCGGCGCTTTAACTCTTCTCTGAAAAGCTTCTCTGTAGCGTAGTTAATTCAAGAGCATCTATTTTTGCTGACATACCGTCCAATTTATAGTGAAGAATTGTTAATAGTGTATACGAGTATAGTTGTGTTTCTTTATATAAAATAGTTATTTGGGTCCAATAAAGTTGCTAACGTTGTTCTCTGCCGTTCATTTATCAAGGAACATCCTTTTTAATCCAGGTTATGTTAGAATGTGACTGAGGGACTGAAGGGAGTGCTTCCACACCTCCAAAGATAAGATGATT
Organism: Ceratitis rosa; assembly: GCA_037013455.1. NCBI lineage: Eukaryota > Metazoa > Arthropoda > Insecta > Diptera > Tephritidae > Ceratitis > Ceratitis rosa. The sequence continues at coordinate 13,594,676 of JAWMAG010000003.1, forward strand.
CCAAACTTTTTGATGGTGGATAAAGCTGTCATCTCTGTGATCCCGAAGGCTAAGGTATCGATCCCGTGTGTGTGAAGTCTCAAGATGCTGAAGATGAATATAACTTAGCGGGATGGGAAGGTAATTCATGTATTTAAACCAACGGAGGAGGGTCAGAGCTATATCCTCCAGATCATCAATGAAGCGAAGGACTGGTAGAGTACGGCATGCGCAAAGGAAAACCGATAATCATAAACGCTGACGCAAAACACACCATACCTCGACACAAATGCCAGAGGTGAGTCACTATGATGCTACGTATCACAATATATATCGGAAATTTAACGAAATAAAAATCTAGCAAAACAGATGAAAACCATAAAAGAAAACAATACCTACTAAGTTTTTTTTGAACCAAAATATTAAATATTGAAATAAGGAAGAATTAGAAATTTGTAAAAAATAACAATATACGTATCAACGATGGCTATTAAACTTGATGAAAATATATGAAGAGACAGATAATAGTTCTGTTCGGTGAGAAACGCCAGTAAGAATTAGCCAATAACGAAGTTGAGACAGAAAGAGTGAAATTTACTGAGTTCTCACCGAACCGGATTTAAAAAATTAGCCAGCAAGTCTCAATGTTTACTGAATATCTTGGATTCTTTCTTAATAAGATCCAAGCATATTCATAAAAAATGTTTGATAAATTCTTGTGAAATGAAATGAAAAATTTATTGTATGTTAAAAATATAAATGTGGAATTTTTATAAATATTTAATATTTAATTTAATATATTTTTCATATAAACTCTCTTGGACCTATCCAACTAATTAAGGCGGGCCTGTGATATTTGTTTCACGATCAGGGGTTTTACAGAAACAGTTTGATGACAGAATTCGAATTGAAACCGACAAAATTCTTCTGAAGGGGTTACACATTCCGATTATTGATTTGCCTGGAATACGGTACTTGGTGCAAAAATTGTCACGAGCTCACAACTTTTCATTGCCGTTCATTCCTAAAATTATCCAGCGTGTACAAATCAATTGTTCAAAAGTATTTAACACTTCTGTTATAGCCACCGAGACTTTAGGTCGCGCTAAGGACCCATTATCCACAGACTATTGACAGGAGCATTCTGCTAAAAACCGCAGAGTCGCTGCAAGTTGGAGCATAGATCAGATAAGATAGACAGCCCATCTACAATAACTTGTCTGCAATGACATCCAGCACTATTACAAAGGTTTCTTTGTTAACACGATATTGTATCAGCAAATGTAAAAGTAGAATGCAAATTGCACTTACACGTAGGTACATCGACTCTGGCAGCTCCAGCAGATTGCTCATATCTCTTAAAATTTTACGCTTTATTTTCTGGCTGGTTTCCCCAAATCCTTCTATCATCAGAAATGCTATCACGGCTGAAGTAATTTTACTTTTAATTAAAAAACAAAAATTAAATTGAATTGCTGTTTTTTTTTTGCACAAGTGTGTTTACAGCTGTTTCGAAAGTCGGTTTTGTGTATCTTCGAAAAATGCAGAAACAAGTCGGTTTCATAACACTATTTCAAACAGATATTGATTTTCAATTCCGATAAATAAGCAATTCTGTGTCGGTTTCTATAACACCCCTGAATACGCTTGGAAGCGGCGAATGTGCCATCGGCAACAATGCAATACGATATTGGCACAGTCTTTCGGGTAGCGGTATAACCTATATTTCGCCACATCCTAAGAATTTCAACGTTTGAAAATCCCACAACAGCGAGACAGAAAGCAGCTGTAACACTTGATACCGAAAGCCATATTCACAAAGCCACTCTTTCAGTTTTTTTTATGGCGTCTGATCTATTACTTGCTCCCATCCCTCAGAACTTAAAATATTTATTAATGTTGAATTTTCATTATATTACACATATAACATAGTTTAGTATTTCAAATATATTCTAAGATGTAAGTCGATCTAACATTTCCTGAGCTCTTGGATACCATAATTATGATGTTTTTCTGTCTTTGACGAAGATTGTCTGATCGTTAATAAACTATCTAAAATATTTGAATATTTTTCTTCGATTCCAACTTTCCTCAATAAATGGCTGCTGTAAGTTTGATGCTGAAAATTTCAGAGACACTTGCAACAAGCAAGTCTAAAGTCCTATTATCCTTTTATTCAGTATCATTAAAGTCACACAACTACCAGCAAACATACACATTTACAATTTAAGAGGCCTAGTTCAGGGCTATAAGACCGAACTCGAATCGAAAATTCGAGCGTAAGGCAAAAAGCCCATCAATCTTTTTTAATATTTAAAATGTAATGCACTTAGAATTAACTTATTAAATAGCAAATGGCAGGCAAATACAATAGATTTTTAATAATTTTATCTCGAAATTAGCGCAACAGCTTTTGCATATAATTATGCATATCCCTTTATATATCCATTTTCTTTTTTACTTTTAAATAAATTATTACACTCATTAAAATCTCGTTACATAAAAAAACAAAGTGAAAAAAGCTTAGCAGAATTCAATGTGGGCGTCCGCTACAATCCACTCAATCTGTTGGCGCGACGTATGAATGTGAATTTAAATTTTAAAACATCAACATCTGCAATTGACAAATTGATTTTCCGAATCAAAAATACGCTACTAACATTCGTACATACAAATATGTATGTAAGTATGGGTATACAATGCATAAACAAGCTCGTTTATGGGGTAAATCTCATGTATGTATGTACACAATACATACACATATGAACATTCCCTTAGAAAATTTACTTTGATCCATTGCATTAGGGAGTTTGGAAAATATTATATTATATTTTAACAAAAAAATGTGCACGCTTAAGGCTATTAAATGGCGACTTACAGAAGCTTTAGAGATCGGAGCAAATCCTCTCGCCCAGAGTCTCTAGTGACTGATGTCCAGAATACACTGAATTTCTGGAGGCAACACTTCTCCAGCCTACTGATTGGCAGTGAAAATGGAACACCCGAGCATGGTGAATATGAAACTCTAATCGAAGACGAGGAAAATACGACTGGAGCTAACAACCAACGGGCAAAGCTGACAAGATGAATGCATCATATTCTTTGCAGAATATGGTCGAGAAAGCTTTCCCAGCGTTTGAAATTTAAGTATACTCTGTCCAATCCTTAAAAATGAGGACCTTACGGTCCGCGCCAATTACCGTGGAATTATCTTAAATATCGCATATAAGGTACTGTCGAAAGTATTGTGTGAAAGACTAAAGTCCATCATCCGCAATCTGATTGGACCTTATCAGACTAGACCAACAACAAGGTTATACTGGAAATCCAGCGCACAATCACTTTTGCCAACAGGTGCTACTTTGGCAATTGAAAAGTAAAGTTCTCTCTCGAAAAACGAAGACCAAACTCTACAAGGCCTTCATCATTCCTGTCCTATTCCTGGCCATGGAAGTATTCAAGAGAAAAGTTTTGCGAACTATTTATGGTCCTTTGAGCATTGGCTATGACTAATACCGCAGACGATGGAACGTTGAGCTGTACAAGTTATACGGTGACATTGACATTGTTCAGCGAATGAAGAGTCTGTAGTTACGTTGACTTCCGAATGGATGAAAGCGCTCCAGCTTTGAAAGTATTCAATGCAGTACCCACCGGTGGAAGCAGAGGAAGAGAAAGATCCTATTCCGTTAGAAGGATCAGGTGTAGAGGGATTTGATTTTTCATTTGGTATTTCCAACTGTGAGCGGTGCTCATGCCAAAGAATAAGGAGAAGAATTCCTGAACGTCGAATTGGGATGGGAAATATTTGGTATTGAATATTTCCATCTTATCAACAGACTTTAAAATCGCGTTATATTAAATTTAGGAATCCATTTTTAAAAATACTTCTGCAAGCACCATTAATATTGTAGCAGTAGTTACAAATAATATGAATATATATATGTACACACATACGTGTATATCCATACGATTGTGGCCCTCACTGACTGGGACACGCAATGCGCATTGACTGAAAGGAGTAGTGAGTGCATAATGTACTGTGCTCCAGAACTTCGCTGCCAACTACAATTAATCATTTTCTATCAGTTTCAGATTTAAATTTTTCTCAATTCCTTACATTATGATTTTGGCTTAAAAGTGTATGCGTGTATATACATATGTGTATATCACATTACATAGTTTTTATCAAAATTTTTGGCTGTTGAATTTGTGCATTTTTCGCAGTTTGAACATTTTTCAGGAATTTTTGTTATTTTGAATTTTTTTTTTTTGGAAAATCGCGTGGAATATGCATATATCAAATGCACCGAATGCACACGATAAGATATATATGTATGTTGGTATACAAAATGCGCATATTTCTTTACTTTTAACCGTCTTGGCAAAATGGGACTCAGTTCATGCAAGGCGAGGGAGAATGAAAAGAACATTAAAGTAAAAAAACAGGAAGACATTTAGTGCAATTGTTGCAAGGAAATGGAGTGAAATTAAGATCGAAAGTGGAAAACGTATGTATCATTATGATTATATAAATATATGTACTTAAAAAATCGTTTCAACTATAAATTTTAGTTGGAGTGTTATCAAAATGGCAGTAAACTATTGGTAAAGTACAAGTTAATGGTATGTAAATATTTTAACAATTTAAAATTAATATAATTCCTTAATTTACTATTTTGAATGGTATCAAAATCAGTAGAAAAACAATATGATCGAGTTATTTAAGCCAACAACCCTCCATTAAAATTAACTAAGTCGTTTCTGGAAAGAAAAGTTCAAACAAACCGAACAATAAACACGATTTTTCCGAATTGTTCAACATCACTCGAAAAGAAAAGAATTTCTAGCAATTTGAACAAAAACTAAGACTTTTCTGCACGTTAATCTGAACGAATAGCTACCTGTTCTATTCATTTAATATCAAGTGTATCAAATCATATATACGATTTCTCTTACAAATAGAACCCTGGTACACTATCTGGAAACAAAATTAGTAATTTTGCTAATTTAATAATGTACCAAACTTCCAGAATATCGAATAAAAAATAAGTTTTTTTTTTAAATAGATCGGTCTCTGACCCACTCCCTGGTGTGAAACATAGATGTTGCCCGCTTCTAATACCTACACGATAAGCGCACAAAATTTCATAAAAATCTGTCCAACCGTTTCCGAGGAGTTTGGTTGCAAACACTGTGACACAAGAGTTTCATTACATCTGAAATACGATTTTCTGAGAGCACCATTGAGCTGAAACAATTGACAGCCTCATGTATAGCTATCAATTTCGCCTAAAAACGCTACAATGATTCGGTAAGCGAGAGAAGTTGCCACCGACCCTGTTATCTAGTTTTAACCTATCCGTATGAAAATCAATTGAGCCGGTGCTTGTTAGTATTATCCTGTCCCATTGGTTTTTATCCGGGACAACTACTTTGAAATCTGTCGGGAAAGTAGCGTATGATATGCAGTAATCCATTTTTCTTGGTAGACGGAATCTTCTTAAGATGTTAGAATACCCGTGGCCTATTGCTATCCAATCTGACACCTTTTCAAGTCTTACTGTGGCGTAAGAAGCATTATGCAGCTTCATAATGTCAATGGGGAGTAGATCTAAGATAACATTCATAGCCTCAGTTGGTGTGGTACGTAGTGCTCTATCAATCTTAGAAAAATAAACCTATGTACCGAATTTCAAGTACATCGAACCATAATTTTTTTTTGAATAGTTCCATCCCTTGTTCTCTTCCCGGAGAGAAAAAGAGTCTTCCTATTAATCTAAGCAAAAAGCCATTTATGTACCAAATATCAAGTAAATCCTGCCATAAATAAACTATTTTTGAATAAGTCAGTCGATGGTCCAAAGGCTCTTCCTGTTAATCAAAGCAAAAAGCCACATATGTAAGGAATTTCAACTAATTCGATCCATTAATAAGTTTTTTTTTAAATAGGTCAGCCCCCGGTCCACTTCTCGGAGAGAAGTGTAGTCTTTCTGTTAACTTAAGCAAAAGACATCTACTCGTGTGTACCGAATTTCAAGTAAATCGAACCATAAATAAACTTTTTTCGAATAGATCAATCCCAGGTCCTCTTCCCGGAGTTATTCCCAGACCTACGGAATATGCACGTAAAATTTCATTAAAAGTTTCGGAGGAGTATCGTGTCTAACACTGGGAAACGAGAATTGTATATGTACTATATTAGATAAAAACAAGAAAGAAGAGATGACTTAAGTCTTTAGGACTTTCATGACCATATCAAATTTATTTTATTTCATTTTAGGATTAAATAAATGTAATATTAACTCTGAGATGTTGTTTTTCGATTTCAATGAAAAGGTGTGTAGAATACCAAATCTCACGCTTGTAGATGCATTTTGACTGATTCTTGACCAAAACCCACATATCTGATCAAATCGCTTGTATGTGGCATATAGGTATGATATAGTCTTCCGGTTCCTATGATTTTAGGTGATGATGTTTATTTGTGCATATGTATGTAGGTGTGTAGAATACCAAATTTCCAGCTCTTAGATGCATTTTTGGTAAATTTATGATTCAAAATCTCAAATCTCAAAATTCGGTCGTATAGATCTGACCGGTTCCGACAAATGCTAGTCTAAATATAACAGTGACCCAAGTTTGGTTGAAATATCACAAAAACTGAACGACTAGCTTGTTTACCAATAGACGGACAGACACACATGACTATAAAAACACAAATCGTCATTCTGATCCGCTTGGTATAAATTTTAATGGGTCTTCTCCTTCTGATACTTCCATTCGTCATGTACAAGAAAGGTATGTGGTAAAATGTCCTCATCGGAAAAAATATACACGGGGTCAAAGGTCATAAAAAGCAGGGTTTTGGCGCTATTTTCAGTAAAGTGGTATGCCACATCATAAAATTATTTAAACAATAATTGTAAGCCAGATAATTCTCTATAATAAATATCTTAATACTCGCACAAGCTCATCGGTAACGTTAATTTTAAAATTGCTACCTGTTATGATATTAACAGCACAATTCAATCTTAACTTTTAACATTATCTGTTAACGAGTTAACATTAACGACAGTATTTCGTTTCGGCTAAAAACTAAATAAAAGTTATTTTGATGGCTGTTTTAACGATAACTGTTTTAACCGAATCGATTGCAAGTTTTCGATTAACATGAAATTTATCGTTACATACACATACGTACATATTCTACACATTAGCAACAAAATGAGTCAGCGAGCAATTTCTAAAGTTTGGTGTCACAAATATTGATTTTTTCATTCATGAAATGGGTTGGTGGCATGCTTCAAGTACACACATACATATGTACATATATACATATGCATATATGAATATACATAATTGAAATAAGTTTTTATTCTCTTTAAAAATTAAAAATTACAAATTCGTGTGTACAAATGTATGTACATACATATACATACACAAGCTATAATATGCATGTTAATATGTACATATGTAATTCTTAAATGCGTATTAGATTGTACACGCGAACATTCGCACAAAGAAATATACAGGTACATATATGTACGTGATAGAATTTCTTTTCTAACTTGCCACAATATTCGCCTTTGCATAGTTTTCGACAAAGTTGTTGCCGCCACCCCGTAATTTTTCAACCTACCATCGATCTGGTTTGAACCGGTTTCTCCACCACCAGTCAGAGCTAGTCCCCCTGCTACATATTGTGTTAAGGCTATGCACATACGTATAAATGCAGCTGTACGACGCCGGTTGATTCTTATTGTTGTTGTTGTTGTTGCACAGCAGTTTTATTGTACACTTATTATTTGCCATTTGTGGCTCTTCTTTTGCACATTATTATATGCATATACAAACATATGTACATACATACACGTACATATGTATATTAATTGTTTTTTTTTTTTAATTTGTTTGTTTTTGTTTTTTGTTTTACTCAGCCGTTTGCTCAATGAGTATGACGCGCGCCGTCGTTTGTGCGCAATTCATTCAATATTATGTGCATACATATGTATGTTTGTACATAGGTATACCTATATTCCTAGATATTTTTCGTTGGTGGTTACATTTGCTTATAATTCTCAGATGCCAATTCGGTGAAAAGTTAGTATAAATCACATTTCCATTCGGTGTGTTTTCGGCGGTTCGGTATCTCTCAGTTGAAAAGGTTGGCTACAACCCTCAATTGTGGCAACGTATAATTTGAATACTATACTATATATATGAAACAAACAAAAATGAATCAACAAAACAAACAAGAAACATGGTGAAAACTATAAAACAAAAAACAACTTCAACGATCACTTTCTAATTAATACTTAAGAAGCGATTTGAAAAGTTAAGAAAAAATTCTCTCAATTTTCTTCGAGGGGTTAATTGATAAGATACTGAAGAGATACACTGTAATCGCCTTTTTGCCATTTCAAATTTAAATCTAATACATATCTATTTATTTTTAACTTATTTTACATTAAACCTTCTTCCTCTTAATTGGTGTTGGCCTGTCACTGATTGCGTTTTTGGGTGCCAATGGGGGTCACCAATGTAATCCTCTCACATCCACGGTCTTTCTATTCCCCTTTGTTCATCGGGTGGTCGAACATTAAAGAGAAGATAGATCGGTCGACCTACAAAATAGCAGAAATGACATCGGAATGTGTTGGGGTTATCATCTAAGTTAATGTGCACTGCCTCTATGACAATATATAGGGTTGTCTATTTCGTGGTTTCAAAAGTACAGGGTTGCATTTTGAAATCTGTCAAACTGTAAACTGTCAATCATGATTTGTTTGAGTTAAAAGTCAGGATTTTGTGAAATGGATCGCTGGATGGCTTAACAACTACACAACGCCTTAAAATTGTTAAAATCTACCACAAAAATCTTAGTTTATAAGCGGCCACGTTTCGTGCTTTAAGAGGATATTATGGCGCACATAATCGTTTAACTATTCAAAAAATTTGTAAAATTTTAATGAAATTTTGAGAGACTAGATCGAATAAACAGTTAAAATATCTGCATGCCAAGTGCATCATCGTTTCGTTCGTTTCACTGTAAATTAAAGTGCAACCGAAGACCCAAATGCTTATATTTCTTGACGTTCTCAAAAGTACTGACTTTCTTACAGCACATTATGACATAATTAGCACTTGGACTTACACCTACATCCACATAAAGTCCAGCTCACACAACAACTGAAGCCAACTGACCAAACACAATACCGTACATTGGGTGTTTGATCAATAAGCAGTAGATGGCGATTTTTCGAACAAAATTCTCTTCAGCGACAAGGCACATTTCTCCCTCGAGGAATACGTAAATAAGCAGAATTGTCGTATTTGTGGCTACGAGAATCCTCAAATAATTGAAGAGAGGCCATTACAACCAAAACAACTTACTGTATGGTGCACTCTTTGGTCCGGTGGTGTGGTTGGACCTTTCTTCTTCGAAAACTACAACGGTGAGACTGTAACTGTCAATTCTGTGCGTTACATTAGAATACCTTCTTTATTCTACATTTCTTCGTAAATGCAGTGAATACGCTGGAGAAATTCCGTACGGCCTAAAAATATTTCAATTTCACATACTTTATCCATTGCAGGTAGGTATTGCAAAGTAGAATATCTCAACCGAATGTTATGTGCAATACAGGAAATATGGAAAAAAGTCGCTTAGGAACCTTTAGTTTCGATGGGAATTTTCCATGCTTTTTCAAGTTTTTACTCGTCTATTTTAGAATAAAGCTGCAGCCAGTTAGTTGAGTGAATTTAGTGAGGCGATTAAGTGGTGAGGTTAAAGGTCAGTGATTAAAAATATATATGTATGTTAAGAAAACGGTAACTAAAATATAATATGATAAGAGAAGAAAGAGCAAATATATATTATATTTCGGGATTTGAAAACTCTAGTGTTGCAGACAACTTTATCGTAAAGTTTGAGATTTATACATACTCAGAACGTTTTAACATACACGTATGAGCGTTATTTGTATCGTTCAGAATAACTTAAAACATTCTTCGGGCTTTCGACGTGGATTAACTCAGCAACAGTGCATCGCTGCGTTGCTTCGAAACACGTCTTTAACATCGTGGTAGGTAATGAATCGTGGATTAACGCGTGTTTAAAGATGAGCCGAATTCATTTTTTTTTTGGAAAAACTAGACATGTCGCAACTGCAACACTAGAACAACTCAAAACAAAAAAAATTTTGGTTTGCATAGTATATACTATTCATACTATTACTTAGAAATATTTATTGAAAAAATGAGGTTGTAAAATTTTTAAATCAAAATATATCCTATGTTCTAATTCATTATTCAGTATTTTATGCATTCTTCATTTGTCTCCTTGAAACCATTCAGATAATTTATTCACTGGAACTCGTCGGGAAGCGCTTGTAAATTTAACATTGGTTTCTGCTTTCAATTCTATGGCAATCAAGTTTTTTTCTGGTTATAGCTCAGCTAAGATAAGATAAATAAGAGCGATTGAGATGTGTGTATGATATAAAAATGATGAGCTATAAATAAATTTTTGTTTTACTAGGTGTGGTGAAAAGTAACCTTCTTGACCGTCAGAATGCGCTGCTACTGCAAAAAAGTTATAGTGCTTTGTAGTGCGTTCACATTTAGGCAATGGCGATAGTTTTGAATGCTGGGAAAAGTTTTATCAATGGCTTCAAATCATTTTCGAATGATAGTGGAAATTTTACATGCAGTACTTTTTGGGAAGTGGACCTAGGACTGACCTTTTCGAATAATCGCATTTATGGTTCGATTTACTAGAAATTCGTTATATAGATATATTTTCGCTTAGATTAATAGGAAGTCTACTCATCTCTTCAGGAAGTGGTTCAAGGATTGACCCATTCAAAAAAATCTTATTTATAGTTTGATTTACTTGAAATATTTTTTTTTTTATGGGAAATGGATCGCTCTATTTGAAAAAATATACATATTTATGGTTCATTTTAGTAAGCATAGATCGTGCATAGGTTGTTCACTTCGCATTTGTATAATTTTGTGGATGGGAGTTACAAGCTCTTCTTATAGGTACATTCAACTTGAGTGTGAATTAGCATAGATCCGGAGAAGTGACCCACACATATGTACAAATAAGTAGTGAGATCAATAATATATAAATGAAGCGTAGTTAGCCAAATTCCACAAGCCACATCAACATTTGGCCGGCTCTGTTAGTTAACAGAATAGGTCGAAAGAATTGACAAGAAATCACCTACATGTAAGAGGAGAGAAGGCTCGTGGTGAACCTTTTAACCAAGTTACCATTGAAAAAAAAACCCTTTGCCAAAAAATATATAGGAACCATCAAAGAGTTAAAAAATTTTGTGAGAGGCATGCCGAAACGCGTTGTATAATTCATAGTTTAAAATTCAAATTGGAGGTCATACAATCAATATATCAATTCATTTTGTAGATATAAAACCGACAGCGCCGTCTCAGCTAAAGTTTCCGGGTTCTATGACTATTTACTGTCATTCGTGTGCGTTTTTATTAGATGAAGATGAATTAAATTTTCCATCACTTAGAGATATTGAACAAAGCACTACAGAAGCCGAATCCTTGTACCATCGAATCATACCAAAAGATAGAAAAAATAACCTACGGGTTTGAATGCCACTCGCGATGCCAAAATTTAAGCAATTGGTTCGAACATGACGAGCCGTAAATTCCGCTTCACGAAAAATCTCAAAACGTCTCGATCCAAGTTCAACTGAAAGTGCTTAATTCGAAACAGCCAAAGAGATCGTATGAAGTTTATGAGCAATTGATAACATCATAAGGAAGTCCATGATTCTGCGCGATATTTCAAAATGTTAGTTTGCTTCGGGATTGGTCAGTCTGCGGATGTCGGTAATATTATGGACCTATTTTTGCAGCTTTTACAAAGACAATACGAGGGAGCGAATAATTTGGAGTCAGGTCGCAGACGAGTGTTTTGTTCGTTTTTACTCAGCATTATTCCAGAGTCAAACCCGTTCGAATGAAAGAAGCATTTCTGTTCTCGGCCGGCTCGAAACATACTTATGTACATACGTTCAACAATGATGCAGCACAGGCTCAACAGCATTGATATATTAGATGTCTTACAGCCTATTTCCGCCGAGCACTTAAATGCATTTAAGGCCTCTGTTAAGTGAATGAAATATCAAACGTTTCCACCGAAAGTGAGTTAACCCAAACAGCTGATTTTTTGTTTACATTTCCAGCTTGCAAAATTTGTCACAACTATTGAAATCATGAATTCAAGAGACCTTATTCCTTTTATTTGGCTATTTATGTAATCTTATGATTTGCAAGTGCAGATTATTGCTGCATGGAGCAACGCTGCTGAAACGAAAATGTTTTTATGCATGTTTCCTTTCTCACTTTTGCGTGTTTGTTTCCTTAAACTATTTCTTTTGTTCAATCAGCTGTTAGCTGCCAGAGCCACGAATATTTTTATGTTGAGGGGATCGTTTGCGATTTCGCAATTGCTTTTTTTTATCTTTCTTATTTGATTTTTTGAAAGAGGAGAAGCATTATCTTCTCCAATTACATAATATACCATATGCATTTACGTTAAAACTAATGTAAAAAAAAATTTTTGCAGAAAAAATTTCACCATGCAAAATAAAACTCTCGTCCCTTATTAAATCCGAAAATACCCGACTCCGGCAAGAAATATACCGAAACTTCCGAAATGATTACATTAGTAGTGACAGAATCGACTGTTAACATAACATTTGCTGTTAAATTACCGAAAGTGAGTTAATTCACTTTTATATATTGTAACAAAAAACACAGGGGAATTCACGAACTTTATAGCGATGTTTAAATGCATTTAAGTTAAAATGCATTAACGTTTGGTGGAAATAGGCTATTATCATCAAGTGATTGACAAATCAAGTTTGTTAACATTTTGAATATTTTTTTTTTCGCAAAATGCGAAACGAGCGTTAAGTCAACAAAGCAAAAATTAATAATATTTTTCTCACATAAAAAACAGTCGTTTCGAGCATTTTATTTCATTTCGTCCTTTACTCCTTCATCTATCCCCACGAATGCAAGTTACTTCCCGCAGTACAACCACCAACTCAGGCTAAAAATGATCTACCGCACATACTCGTACAATGAACCCTTACATGGATAGATCGAGGTACATATTCTTGTCTCAGTTGGTCTCAACATTCGCTTGTGGAGGGAAAACCAAGCATTTCATCCAATCATATATGTTTTGTTCGTTAGGGGAAGGACAATGTACATACACGTGTGTATTCACTTTTTTTTTCATTTGTTTGTGTTGTATTTTGTTTTACCCAGCCGTTTGCTCAATGAGTATGACGCGCGCCGTCGTTTGTGCGCAATTCATTCAATATTATGTGCATATACATATGTATGTTTGTACATATACCTATATTCGTAGATATTTTTCGTTGGTGGTTACATTTGCTTATAATTCTCAGATGCGAATTCGTTGAAAGGTTAGTATAAATCACACTTCCATTCGTTGAGTTTTGGGCGGTTCGGTATCTCTCAGTTGAAAAGGTTGGCTACAACCCTCAATTGTGGCAACGTATAATTTGAATACTATACTATATATATGAAACAAACAAAAATGAATCAACAAAACAAACAAGAAACATGGTGAAAACTATAAAACAAAAAACAACTTCAACGATCACTTTCTAATTAATACTTAAGAAGCGATTTGAAAAGTTAAGAAAAAATTCTCTCAATTTTCTTCGAGGGGTTAATTGATAAGATACTGAAGAGATACACTGTAATCGCCTTTTTGCCATTTCAAATTTAAATCTAATACATATGTATTTATTTTTAACTTATTTTACATTAAGCCTTCTTCCTCTTAATTGGTGTTGGCCTGCCACTGATTGCGTCATTACGTTTTTGGGTGTCAATGGGGGTCACCAATGTAATCCTCTCACATCCACGGTCTTTCTATTCCCCTGCTTCTGCATTTGCAGCTGTCTTTTAATTATTGGAGTTATGTGATTTAGAATTCCTGTAAACTGCATCGTTCCAAAAAAAAAAAAAAACCATAGGCGTATATAAACAAAAGCTGATACATCTTTTATCCCCCTTTTGAACCACTATTACTGGCCGTCAACATTATGGTGATCACTGGCAGATCTGGCACTGCAAAAAATTGGCGTTTCGCACAGGTTATTGTAACTGAAGGGATGGTGCATTGAACCAGGTCCGGCACTCATCAGCAACCAGGTATAAGGGAACTGTGGGATGGCATTGCAAACTCCTTGCGTACAGCTGCAAACGAAACTATTGGATTTCGGAAAGATCGCAAAAACAGCTGTTACGATGAGGACTGCCGTGTCGCAGTGGAGAGAAACAGACTGCCTACCTCGCAACGTTGCGATCGACCACAACACGTGCGGGTTAGGATATATACCGTGTGCTGAAGAGGGAACCAAAACCCATCTGCCGACAAAAAAAAAGAGGCCGAGATGCGTGAGGGTGAAGAGGGTGAGAAGCTGGCCGACAAGGGTAACTAACGAAAATTCTACGAAAAGATACGGCGACTTACAGAAGGTTTCAAGACCGGAGCAAACTCTGGTAGGACCCAGGGAGGTGAGCTAGTGACAGATGCTCAATTATCGGGGGATAAGGTCCTGTCGAGCGTATTGTGTGAAAGACTAAAGCCCATCATCGACAAAACTGATTGGACCTTATCAGTGTGACTTTATACCTGGTAAATCAACCATTGACCATATATTCACCATGCATCAAATCTTGGAAAAGACCCGTTAAAAGAGAATCAACATACACCACCTCTTCGTCGATTTTAAAGCCAGTAAATCCGCAAATATACACGGCTATGTAAAGTGACCTTAAGCAATACTAAAAGCTCCGTCAGGGCCGGGAAGGACTTCTCCGCGCTATTCGATACCAAATGAGGTTTCAGACAAGGTGATTCTTTATCGTGTGACTTTTTTAATTTATTGCTGGAGAAAATAATAAGGTCGGCAGAGCTGAATAGAGAAGGTACAATCTTCTATAAGAGTGTACAGCTGCTGATGTACGCCGATGGCATTGACATTATTAGCCTCAACAACCGCGACGTGAGTTCTGCTTTCTCCAGACTGGATGAAGAAGCGAAGGATATGGACAAGACGAAATATCTCCTGTCATCACACAAACAGTCATCGCATTCGCGACTTGGCTCCCATGTCAGTGTTGACAGTAATAACTTCGAGGTTGTAGATAGTTTCGTCCTTTTAGGGAATAGCATTAACACCAACAACAATGTCAGTCTGGAAATCCAACGCAGAATCATTCCGGCTAACAGGTACTCCTTCAGACTGAGTGGACAATTGAAAAGTGAGGTCCTCTCTCAACGAACGCAAACCAAACTCTACAAGTCACTTATCGTTTCCGTCCTGCTATATGCTGCGGGGGAATTGACGATGACAACATCTGATGAGTCGGCCTTAGGAGTTTTTGAGATAAAGCTTTTGGGCAAGATTTACATTTCTCTACGAGTTGGGAACGGCGAATACCGCAGCCGATGGAATGATGAACTGTATGAGATATACATATATACGTCGACATTGGCATAGTTCAGCGAATCAAAAAACAGCGGCTACTCTGACTAGGTTATGTGGTCCGAATGGATAAGAAAACTCCAGCTTTGAAAGTTTTCGATGCAGTACCCGCCGGTGGAAGCAGAAGAAGGATCAGATAGATAAGGATCTTTCTAAACTTGGTGTCTCCAATTGGCGCCAAGCAGCGAAAAAAAGAAACGAATCGCCCAATGTTATAAATTCGGCTACAATCGCGTAAGCGTTGTCTACGCCAGCAAAGTAAGTCAGTAAGCAAGTATTTGTTTGCCAGTTTTCTTCCAAAAAATCTGTAAAACCGAAACCACTCTTTGACACGGCAGTGCGACCTCTTCCACATCGATTGAAATAACTGCATTTTTAAGTACTTAATACATCGATGTGATAAGCCATCCACCATATAATACCGACTTGGCACCGAATGACTTCGTTTTAATTCCGTACGTAAAAAATAAACAGGGAGCTGAACGTTTTTCGACACCTGAAGGGGCGGCTGATGGGTTCTAACATTTGTATGTTACAGTTTTGTATTAAAAAAATATATATATTTAATTATTTTATGTATTCTTCAGAGGTCTCCTTGAAACTATGTTATCAGATATTGTATTCACTGGTACGCGTTTAAGGCATTCTGAATTAGCTGTTTGTAAGCAAGTTGTTATCCAATCACATACCTACCAGTAGTGAAGATTGGAAGTTCTTACTTATTTGTTTTTCTGCAATTGTGGTTAGAGCAAGATATTTTTTATTTACTTCATGGTAGTTCAGATCGAAAGATCTTACCGCCAATGACATCTCCGCGTTAAGGCATCGAAATTACGGAAGGGAAAAGGGAAGCTATTGTCAACATGTCTGACATGTCTGAAATAAAGGCCCCTCCATTTTGTTGGGAAAACATTAAGACGCAAAACCACAAATGGAGTCATAAACCGCACCAAACAGTTACACCTTCAACCTGGAGAGTCTTTTCAAAAATAAATCTTAAGTGTTGAAACGGATATCAATGTATATAAAACAAATCTTGATAAGGTACCGACCGATTGACTTGAAATTTTGTACCTGGAAAAGTTGGTGCAAAGACTTTTTTGGTAAGGGGACCAGTAACTGACCTAATTTATTACATATATTATATAGTTTAAATAAACTTTAACGGGCTATAAAATCGCGGACAGCCTAGGTTGAAAGCATTGGAAAAACTGAATTCCTGGATCCAAAGAGATGATCAACTGTGGCTCCGTCAAGAAAGCTAAAATAAAATTCTTGAATTTTACCATCAGAACTGCAAAATCTATTTCTCGAAGGGGCGACTCGAGATTACCATCAAAAGAATCATTTGTCAGAAGATTAGTTGGAACCATTAAATAGTTCAAAAAATTTGGTTAGAAGCTCGCCAAAATGCGTTGCGCAATTCAAACAGTTACAAGGTGACGCAGAGAAGGAGGGAGCCAATGAATTACTTGCTCTCTAGCCTATTGCCTGAACAAGTTAAAATTCAAATCGGAAGTCATATAATCATCAATATCAATACATTTGGTTGATATGAAATTGACAGCGCCGTATCAGCCAAAGCTGTAGCTTCTATGACTATTTGTGTCATTCGTTTGCGTTTTTACTAGATGAAGATGAATTAAATTTTCCATCGCGTCGAGATATTGAGCAAAGGACTCCAGAAGCCGAATCGATGTGCCATCGAATCATACCAAAAGATAGAAGCTATAAGCGACGGGCTTGAATGCCTCTCACTATGCCAAAATTTAAGCAATTGATTCGAATATGACGAGCAGTAAATTCCGCTTCACGAAAAATCTCAAAACGTCTCGGTCCAAGTTCAACTAAGGCCCGTTTTCACAATGTCCGATTAATTTAATTTTAACCGGAGGATAGCTAACCGTCAGATAGGCTGATATGACACTTTCGTTTTCACCAAGTTCTGGTTACTTAACTTCTGGTTAGTTTGATCATTGTGAATATTTTAAGGTAAATTCACAAAAATGTTTCTTGTGAATAGAAAAAAACTGCGTGACAGCTCATATATTTTTACATTTTTGCGTGCAATTTTTAAATTTATCCGTTGTATTTTTTAAATTATTTTAATATAATGGAAAATAAAAACAGAAATCGTCTTCCAAATTTTTCAAGCACTGAAGAAAGTGTTTTAATAACATTGGCGGAGCGCTACTCCAATGTAATTGAAAATAAAAAGACTGACGCAGTGGCCTGAGAGGAAAAACGAAAAGCCTGGGAAAACATTGATGTTGAATTTGAGGTTCAAGTGGGAATTCGGAGAGGGCCCAAAAACTTAAGAGAAAAGTATGAAAATTTGAAGAGAAAAGCTAGGAAATCTTTGGCGAAAGAAAAAATCGAATTGTATAAAACAGGTGGCGGACTCTTTAAGCAGCGGCAAGATGCCAATACTGACAGGCTTGCTGCTTTAATGGGACAATCTGCAACCGGGTTGGAAAATGGTTTTGACAGCGATGGTAAGATATTTCGCATGAAATTCTATGCAGTGGGATTTTTAGCAATACATATATTATTTCAGCCATCAGCGTGCTCTCCCCCACATATGAAAAATCAGTGCACCCAGCGCACCAGTGTTTGGGTGTTTCTTTGCCGAGTGAAACAGCGGAGGAGTGTGTGGAAATTGTTGGGAGTCCAAAGGTTGTAATTTAATATAATTATATTTACATTCACTTTAATTAATCTATATAAAACATCTCCAGATTCCTACGCCAAAAGCAACATTTCCGCTGGCCTAACAATATTTATTTACTCCAAACTTACTATATTCACAAACCTTTCAGTGCAGCTTCTAATTTTATTTTCTATTTTTTCCAAAACGTATTTTGCACTATTTTTGGAAAGACGAAATTACGAATAAAAACTTCATCATATTTCTCAAAAAAATTTTTTTGTGTACGGCACGTTCTTTCCCTATAAATACGCCTCTGCATCAACGCAGCCAGATAGGCAGTGCGTTCCAAATTTTCCATAATAAAATTTATTTTAAAACCACTGTCGGAATACTATTTCCTTTATTATTTTACAATTTGCAGCTGTCAAATTATCTTCTGGTTAAGAGCTAATCGCCACTCGATGTTGGCGTTAAGTTAACCGCAACTTAATTGACAGATGCGCCTTAACCGGACATTGTGAAAACGAATTTTTTGCTACCTTCCGATTAAGTTCTGATTAAGTGCTTAACCGGACATTGTGAAAACGGGCCTAAAAGTGCTTAATTTGAAATAGCCAGAGAGACCAATTGATAACATCATTAAGATTTCTTGAGAAAATAACGAGTGTTTTGCTCGTTTTTACTCAGCATTATTCCATAGTCATCCCGTTCAAATGAAAGAAGCATTTCTGTTCTCGGTCGGCTCGAAACATACTTACACGTATGTACGTACATACGTTCAACAATGTTGAAGGATAGGCTCAACACCATTGATATACACGTATTAGATGTCTTATCATCAAGTGATTGACAAATCAAGTTTATTAACATTTTGAATATTTTTTTTTTTTGCAAAATGCGAAACGAGCGTTAAGTCAACAAAGCAAAAATTAATAATATTTTTTCTTACATATAAAACAGCCTTCCTATCATTTTATTTCATCTCGTCTCGTCTCGTCACGACTGCAAGCTACTTCCACAGTACAACCACCAACTCAGGCTGAAAATGATCTCGCACATACGTGTATACAGCGAACTCTTACACGGATAGATCGAGATATTCTTGTCTCATTTAGTTGCAACATTCGCTTTTTGTGGGAACACCAAGCATTTCATCCAATCATTTATGTTTTATTCGTTAGGGGAAGGACAATGTACATACACGTATGTATTCACTTTTTTTTTCATTTGTTTGTTGTTGTATTTCGTTTTACCCAGCCGTTTGCTCAATGAGTATGACGCGCGCCGTCGTTTGTGCGCAATTCATTCAATATTATGTGCATATACATACACGTATGTATGTTTGTACATATACCTATATTTGTAGATATTTTTCGTTGGTGGTTACATTTGCTTATAATTCTCAGATGCGAATTCGTTGAAAGGTTAGTATAAATCACACCTCCATTCGATGTGTTTTCGGCGGTTCGGTATCTCTCAGTTGAAAAGGTTGGCTACAACCCTCAATTGTGGCAACGTATAATTTGAATACTATACTATATATATGAAACAAACAAAAATGAATCAACAAAACAAACAAGAAACATGGTGAAAACTATAAAACAAAAAACAACTTCAACGATCACTTTCTAATTAATACTTAAGAAGCGATTTGAAAAGTTAAGAAAAAATTCTCTCAATTTTCTTCGAGGGGTTAATTGATAAGATACTGAAGAGATACACTGTAATCGCCTTTTTGCCATTTCAAATTTAAATCTAATACATATGTATTTATTTTTAACTTATTTTACATTAAACCTTCTTCCTCTTAATTGGTGTTGGCCTGCCACTATTGTATCATTATGTTGCTGGTTGTCAATGGATGGGAGTCATCAATGTAATCCTCCCTTATAAAGCGTGGGATTCCTCTTCCTCTGTTTTCTTCTGAATCTGCGTTTGTAGCTGTCTTTTTATTATTGGAGTTACGTGGTCTAGTGTTCATGTCTACTGCATCGTTCATGGGTTTACGGTATTCACAGTGTAAACAAAAGCTGTCACATCTTTTATCCCCTTTTCTGCTACTTTTGTTCATATAGTTCACCCTTCCGTTATGATGTCAGACTTGAAGGGTTTTGTATTCTTTCGTCGAGTCGTCGAACATCCAAGAGAAGGCAAAATATGTCGTTCACTTTATGAAATGGTCTATGGCCAAGCGAGAGTTATTCTTGCTGTGGCGTATAGGAGCTGACTTCTCTAAAATATGACAGCAGGACAATCAAGCAGCCATCAGATTTTTAAAATGTAATGGTACCACGTCAAAAGTGGCCATAAAACGTAGAAACTTTCTCAATAAACTCTCAACTAAAGATAGCACTGCCGTCGTCTGGATACCTGCACCCAGGGACATTGTTTAATGGGGCTTCACTGGAAAAGAATGGACTATCACTCTAATGATTTTTGCCGCAGCTGCAGGGACGAAGAAGAGGAGCGGACTATCGAGCACTACCTCTGCCACTGTCCATCCTTGACAACTGCGCGACACGAGTTCCGTGGAAAATCCGTAACTCCGATCCCGGGAATCCCTTAATCAGGGATTTAAATGCGGAGATTCGGACCGTTGTAAATAAACACAAGCGGAAAAAGTGGGAGGAGCACTTAAGGTCCTGCAATCTCTCCTCTGGGGCAACCAAGCTCTGGGCTACAGTCAAGTCGCTGTCTAACCCGACGAGACGTGATGACCGGGTGGAAATTTCATTCGGTGATCGCGCCTCGTCGGACCCGAAGAGATGCGCGTGCTATTTTAGCCGGCTTTTTACACTGCATCCTTCGGTAGACAAAGCGAAAAGACGTGTAACCCGCCGTATGCGCAAACTGCCAAACACAAGCGCGGTGCTTGATTTCTCCAGGGAGGAGGTTCAGGGGGTTATCGGGAAGGCGAAAGCCTCCAAATCCATCGGCCCTGACGGAATAAGCATGCTGATGCTAAAACATCTCGGACCAGCGGGAGCAGAATATCAAAAGCTTTTGACACTGTCAACCATTCAGTGCTACTCAGTGACATTGAGGAATCCTCATTACCGCCGGGGTTGCAGAGGTGGGTCATGGGCTACCTGAGTGGTCGACAATCATCGGTTATATTCCGAGGTGAAACATCTAAATTGAGAAAAATTAAACAGGGGGTTCCGCAGGGTGGTGTCCTCTCCCCGCTATTGTTTAATTTTTATATCTCGAAGCTCCCTCCTCCACCGGAAGGAGTTTCACTAACCTCGTATGCCGATGATTGCTCGATATTGGCGTCTGGCCAGGATATTGATAGCCTATGTTCGAAAGTGAACGGCTACCTCGCCGATCTCTCCCGTTTCTTCACTGCAAGACATCTAAACATACAACCGACGAAATCCTCGGCTACCCTCTTCACCAGCTGGACGAAGGAGTACCGGCTAGAACTCGATGTGAAAGTTGATGACCAAAAAATTCCGACTGTAAACACCCCTAAGATTTTAGGGGTCACATTCGATAGCCTGCACTCCTTCACTCCGCACACGACCGCAATTGCCGCAAAACTCCAGGGCCGCAACAAAATACTCAAAGCGCTAGCCGGCAGCACATGGGGTAAAGATAAGGAAACCTTGCTGGCAACCTACAAAGCAATTGGCCGGCCGGTCGTAAATTACGCTGCACCGATTTGGGCGCCGGGGACGAACGAGACGCAGTGGAGAAAGTTACAGACCTGCCAAAACACCGCCCTTAGGACTGCGACAGGAAACCTCCTGATGTCACCGGAGCACCACTTGCACAGCGAAGCATCTATGCTACGAGTTAAGGAGCATAGTGCTTTGCTGTGCAAGCAGTTCCTGTTGGGATGCCACCGCGCGGAGCACCACAGCAGGCACCTCTTAGAAGCCGAGCCTCCGCCTAGGCACATCAGGAAGGGAGTACTCGATTATAACAGCACCATACAGCACCACGTTCAACAACCGCTGGACAGGACGGCATACAGACAGGCACTGAACGCCATTCACCAGGAGTCAGTCAACACCTTCCTAGACTCCCTTCCAGTGAATGGCGTACTCGGAACCAAGCCACCACCTATCGTAGACAGTGAGCTCGAGCTGCCTCGGGAAACCCGTGCTACATTGGCACAATTAAGATCTGGATACTGTAGCAGGTTAAACTCCTACATATCCAGACTCGACCCCAGCATACCCAACGTATGCCCTGCATGTGGAGAGTCCCCGCACGACACTAACCACCTCTTCACATGCCCCCTTAAACCTACTCATCTAACCCCCCTCTCCCTTTGGTCCAACCCTGTCGAAACAGCACGTTTGCTGGACCTTCCGTTAGATGACCTCGGCGACTTAGACTGATTATGCCTGCCCTAAGCGGGGTTAGCGAAGCCGCTACAACAACAACAACAGTTCCGTGGAAAACATTTCTTCGATTGTCTCGCTGAGTTAGCCTCAGGGAATATTGGAAATCTCTCTCAATGGCCCAGAAGCGCACAGCTTGGGTCAACAGACGGGGATTTGTGTTTCATCCGGACAACGCTAGATCACACATATATCGATAGTGACTCGGCAGTGCAACAAAATTTTGTAGCAAAATGGTATTGCCTCCAAAAATTTTATAAAATCCAGCTACAAGAAACCCATCTTTTGAGCTCTCTTTCAAACTACGCAATAATTGCAGTGTAATCTATGCTTTGGAGACTATATTGGAGCCGAACAGCCATTAAGTCACCTGGTTCGTTTGTGCTGGACTGCCGTTAATATTTAAAAAAAACAGAACAGATTATCTCTCAGTTCGGTTTGACATATTGAGAAAATGAAGGTAAGATATTAATTTCCTAAGTAAGGCATGAGTAAGAAGGTTCTTTCCGGTGAAAGAATTCACTTATCAGCAGTACAATAATAATTACTGCTATTGTATTACAGGACATCTAGACAAACTTGGCCAAAATGTGATCGAAAAATGTCAGGAAAAATGTAATCGCTTAAAAGAGAGAATATTCTGCCATACATTTGGCAAAGCTAGATTCTGATAACTAGGAGCTGCCTTCCTCGATTATTTGTCTAAGATAGCAATCAACACAATGGGCCTATTCTGGCTTAAATGCATTGATGGACCTTTAAACTCAAATATTTTCCTTCTATTGATAAATAAATTTCAGATTTGTTGAAAATATCTACTCAGTCGTTTTTGAGTCATTTTTACTTTTGTAGAACACAACATTCAAAATCGGCTACAAAAGCTGTTTTATTTCCAACACAAAGAGATTCTCACTGCTTATCAGATAATCACTCATCATTTAAAAAGCCTTACATTTGTTTTCCCAAAGCGTTACATGTACGACCGACCGACACACACACACAGGCACACACTGAGCTTCCACAAATGATCTAAATTTCTAAAGTGAAAATTTCATTTAATTTTAAACATGTGTGCGTGTATGTATACATACTGGTATGTAAATATTTACATACATATTTACATATAGGCATTAACACATGCTTAAAAGGCTTACTTATTGTTTAAACAATAAAATAGAATATTCGTAATGCAGTCTCCTCGGTCAACTTACATTTTAATCTTGTTAGCGTGCTGACCCTCACTGCACTCGATTTATGTTCATGGCATCCCTTTTGACCTCGGCGCATTTGAGAATGCTTTGTATACACATTTAAATACATATGTACATATGTATGTAAATATATGAATATGATACTCGTGCGTGAGTGTTTGCAATGTATTGTATATTGCCAGATCAAGACCCAGCTTCCATGGCCGCTCTGGTGGTTAAACGACAAGTGACTGCTGTTTATATGCGATTTGTGGCCTTAAGCTCTATTCATACACCACTCCCAGTTGATACAAATGCCGAAACATATACGAATATAAATATGTACATACACGTATGTACATGTGATATGTATTTTGTTTATTTTAGTTGTTGATGCTTGTAATTCTTGTCGCTGCAATGTTTCTAAAATATACTCGTTAAGGTCCTCTTTGTTTAGCATTGAATTGTGTGCGTTTCTATTATTTTTGACCATAGTTAAAGCCTTGGTGGCATTTGTAGAAGTAAAATCAGTTTGTTCATTCGAATTGTCTACATTTAGGCGTTGCAACAACATGCATGGAAACATGTGTGGTGTATATGTATGGCATTAGGCAGTAAATACCCTGCAGTGAAAAGCTAGACTAGTTTGTAAAAATCGTAGTAGAATACTAGTGAAAATATAATATTACTTCACCACACCATCGATATTTGGTGTTAATTTTTAATCACACCACGGTTTTGTTTTCATTTTTTGATACCTTAAGGCTTATACTAATGTGGGGAGTTTGCTGTTATTATTCGTATAGCCACGATAGCTGAGTTGTTGTTGTTGTTGTAGCGGTCCTTAACCCCGCTTAGTACAGGCTTACTCAATCTAAGTCGCCGAGGTCATCTAAAGGGAGGTCCAGGAAACGTGCTGTTTCGACGGGATTGGACCAGAGGGAGAGGGGGTTAGATGAGTCGGTTTAAAGGGGCATGTGAAGAGGTGGTTAGTGTCGTGCGGAGACTCTCCTCATGCAGGGCATACTTTGGGTATGCTGGGGTCGAGTCTAAATAAGTAGGAGTTTAACCTGCTACAATATCCAGACCTAAGTTGTGCCAGGGTCACGCGGGTCTCCCGAGGCAGCCCGAGCTCGTTGTCTGCAATATATATATATAATTGGAGCTTTGTAACCGCTGAAGCGATTTTCGGCCGAGCTCCTCCTCCAATTTGTGGTTTTGCGTCTTGATGTTTTTCTAACAAATGGAGGGACCTACAGTTTATACTAAGCCGCCTCCGAACGGCTGACGGTTTTTTGTACGAGGAGCTTTACTTAATTTCCGAAATACACTCGGAGGGATGGACATTCCCTGCCTAGGGGCGACCGCAATTAGAAAATTCAACTTAATTTTTTATTTAAATTAATTTTCCATAACTTTTGGATGTTGGTGGCACCGGGATATGAACCCGAGTCTTCCGAATGGCAGGACGCAATGCTAACCACTCGGCTACGGCGGCCGCAATAGGTGGTGGTTTAACTCCGAGCACGCCATTCACGGGGTGGGGAGTCTTTGAAGGTGTTAACTGACTCCTGGTGAATGGCGTTCAGTGATTGTCGGTACGCCGTCCTGTTCAGCGGTTGTTGCACGTGTTGTTGGATGGTGCTCTTCAAGTCAAGTACTCCCTTCCTGATGTGCCTCAGCTTCAATGAGGTGCCTGCTCGGGTGCTCCATGCGGTAGCATCCCAATTGGAACTGCTTGCACAGCAAAGCATTATGCTCGTAGCATACATGCTTCACTGTCCAAGTGATGCTCCGGTGACATCAGGAGCTTACCTGTCGCGGTCCTAAGGGCGGTGTTTTGACAGGACTGTAACTTCTTCAACTGCGTCTCGTTCGTCCCCGGCGCCCAGATCGGTGCAGCATAGTTTACGAGCTCAGGACAGCCGGTTCTACGCACCGGAGTTGACCCGGACTTTATCCAGCCAAGGGCTGTCACACTTTCGGCGTCGATCTAACCGCGTTTAGGTCAAGAGGTAAATAGCTGAGTTGTTAGAGGCTGGCGCTGTCAACTAGTATATAACTAGTATGAGACTGATGCCAGTTCAGACAATTGACACTGTGTAGCACATCGCCGTGTTGCTGACTTGTGAAACTGATGGAAGGTGAACTAGTTAGAGTAAAAACTCATACTAGTAGCATTTTAGGTAACAAAAAATTAATATATTTCCCTACTATGTATATATATATACATATAGAAATATTATATTTATATATATGAGTAAATAGTGCGGCTTGATTGTTTTAATACTTGTTAATATTTCAAAACTAATATTTACAATTATATTTATTTGTTGCAAACATATGTATGTATGTACATAAATAAATATTTTCCTGCAGATATCGAACTCCAAAGTGCTTATGCAGTGGCTTATTTACTGTTTACTGTTTGAAAAGATTATTACGAAATTTGTTTAGAAATTATTAGTTATGTTTGTACATATGCATACATACATACACGTATGTATATGCATTTAGTAAGCGGATTTAATTTGCGTGAATGCCTTTCCGATTGCAACGCTAAAATGAACACTTCTGCAATCTGGTTCGGATGGAATCAAGTTTGGAACCAATTGAAAAAGGCGGTATACATAAAGAAGTTTGATATATGTATGGGTGTCACATGAGCAAACAAGAAAAAAATATCATGGACCGAATTTCGTATTTGATTTCATCGGGTTGGTGTACTAAAAACCAACTATGAGAACTTATTTCTAATTCCGTTTTGTTCTATGATGTCTATCAACTCTTAAAGGGTAGGATTTAGTACTAATTCTTATAACTGAAAACTGGTTGGAGGGATGTTTTTTGACGATTTTTTGACAAATCGGTTGTTTGCGGTCTATATGATATATACCTCCGATTTAAATGCCGTGTGATGGGCGTATCTCTTCTCCTTTTGGTACTTACATATTTCGGACCAAAGTTAATATCCCATTTCATAGTCGTGAAATAATATCATGCAGAGCACACATACTCAGTAGTAGAAATTTTGACAAAAGTATTGATATATGTAATCGTACATAAGAATTCCTATAAAATTCTACTGAGGTATGTCGATGCAAACAGGCTACAATAATTTAAAGTTAGTTTTATTTTCTGTTCGCAGCCGCCTTTATAACTATCTGACCTTAAACCTATTTCACTTGTAAGTGTATATCTTGATTAGCATAAATACATGAACAATCATTTATTATATATTGCGACCCAAACTTTAGATTAGGCCTAGTAAAATCCATATTTTTGCAATAGATGGCTTTAGTGATCTGTATCTCGTGTTCTTTAAGCGAATACACTACGCAGATTTCGTTAGAAAGACAATATTTTGTACTCAAATAGATTATGGGAGAACTTTTGATTACCTAACACAGTAATGTTTGAGTGTTTGTCAAAGATAGAATATACGAATTACGAAAGAAAATACGCGATATTCTACAATTTTTCTTCTTTTTGGGCACTAATTCGATTGCCCAGAAGCTAAACATTGCACAAAAAAAAGTTTGGAACCACTTGAAAAAGCAGGAGGCTCAATGTAAGGGTGCCACATGAGCTAACGATAAGAAACCTCATTCCGAATTCCATTCGATTCGCTGCCGAATCGTAACAAAATCGACTCATTTTCGAAGCGGATGGTGACTAGTGATGAAAAATGGATCATTTCCATCATGCAAACCGTACTGTCAGCAATTGGACCGTCGCCAAGAAGCATCTAGTTTGGGCCAATATAAGAGGAATTGTGTTTCATTAGGACTACCACAAACACGCCAAAAGCTCTGAGAGCTTGTTTGGAAAGTTCTTATGCATCCACATCACACCAAGTGATTACCAT
Source organism: Ceratitis rosa (assembly GCA_037013455.1). Lineage (NCBI taxonomy): Eukaryota > Metazoa > Arthropoda > Insecta > Diptera > Tephritidae > Ceratitis > Ceratitis rosa. The sequence continues at coordinate 13,622,293 of JAWMAG010000003.1, forward strand.
CTGTTCCTGTCTATGGCGAATGATTTAGCTGGTGAAGAATTATCCTCAAAATAAACCAAAGAAAATAGATTGTCCCAATTTATCGCCAATAGAGACAAAGGTTTCTATGGGAGATGCACATTGACATTACTCTCGAAGTTGCAAATAGTTAATGAGCTAAACGGTGCATATTTGTCATAAATCGGAAAAATACTGGATTGCTTTTTGTAATGATGGAATTAGTTGTTTTTCTTTTATTTGTACGCCTTTTTATGGTTACAATACAAGTATTAAAACTTTTGTAAGTGGCATGAAAGTACTAAAAGGAGAAGAGATTGATTCATTCAAATTTTAATAGATTTTATGGAGGTGAAGACTGAGTCGAACTCGCCGTATCCGAATGTCTGGCTGAAGGCAAGGTAGCAAATCAGTTTTAAAGAAATTTTAGCGACTTTTCGTCATCAATATTTTAATAATTTGTTTATATTTGAGAAAGTTGCTCTTATCATCCACGAATATGTTAATTTCCAAAATTTCGAATTCAAGCGACCTTGTGTTTTTTTCACGGGCTTTTGTACGCATATTTACTAAAACCGTATATTGTACTATAGTATTCTAGTTCTATTCATCTAATGGTTACATGTAGTAGTGTTCTAAACCCAAAAGTATAACTTCTTGTTCTTAAGTAAAGAATTTTACGAAGCGGTAGACTCTTCTCCACCCGTTCTTTTTAATAGATTACAAGTATTTCTCTTCCTCAACTTCCACAACTCGTTACTGCATCGAATACTCTCAAAGCTGGAGTGTTTCCATTCATCCCGACCACATGACCGAGAAAAATCCATCAACCGCTGGGTGTTTGGGTACCGAACATACATATTTGCTTAAATGTTTGACATCCACACGTTCACAATCCCCACAATTACCGTTAAATGGAAACATTGGTAGTTTTAGGTATAAATTAATATTGGTAATGGGATTGGAACCGACTAAATGGCTCGGTTATGCTTAAAATGTGAAACATATGTAAGTGGCTCTTTCCTAAGTTCAATATAATAAGAAATTTTCTTCTGGGAAGTAAACAAGTGACCAGTCTATGCGGAAAAATCCTATTCATAACTCGATTTGCTTGATATCTGGAACATAGATAGCTCTTTACCTAGACCAATATGAGGAAAACTTTTCACTCCATTTCATAGATTTTAACATATTTGTTTATAAGTTATAATAAAAGAAACAACGTATAAACCTAATAAAAATTTCAATATAACAATCCGGACGACCTCTACTCTATCTATTTTTGTATACATATGTATATAAAAGACTTGAGGCCCCAAACATGGCTTAGGTTTTAGACTTTAACTTGGAGAGTTTATTGCGCGTATGACGTAGGCGTCCCATAAGAGAGAATTTTCTGGAATGTAGACCTGGGACGAATCTATTCCAAAAACTCGAAATTATTCTATATATATATATATAATATGATAATATTCTATTCTCATGAAATATGGTACACAGGTAATTCTTTGCCTAAATTGACATGGGAAACACTTTTTCTTTCTTCAGGAAAGTGGGACCGATCTATTCGACAAAATATTATTTATCATTTGATTCACATAAAATTTTGTACAGAGGTATCTTTCGGTTTAAGTTAATATTGTGAACATTTTTTTCTTCCGCAAAGTGGACATGTGGCTCGATCTATTCGAAAAATCGTGTTTATGGTTAGATTTACATGAAATTTGGTGCAGGCGAAGCATTTAGTCTAAATTAAATACGGGCACACTATTTCTTCTAGAAAGTAGGCTTGGAATCCACTTGATGGTCCGGTTTTGCTTAATATATAGCCATATCAATGCATAGAAAATCTGTTTTCGGGACTCATCTATCCGAAAGAATCATATTTATGGTTAGATTTACATGAAATTCGAAACATACAAAGCTCTTTCCCGCGGGTAACATATGTACGAATTTTATTTCTTTTTCATACGCTTTAAAATAATTTATTTTTTAAATTATTTATATTTTGGTTATAAATTAAAATAAAATAAATAACATAAAAACCGCATAAAAACCTTATTAAAACTATATTTTTTAATTCTATGCGGGCGAAGTCACGGACAAACCCTAGTGTACATTTAAATACGTACCAATAAAGGTAAACGAACACCATATTTTAATTTTTTTTATATGTATGTGGTAATAATAACCTATAAATAAAATATTTCCATGAATAAAAATTAAATTTTCCTAATAATGACTCATATAATATTGCGCTCGAACCTACTCACCTCCGTATTTGATGTCTTTGAAATAGTCAAAAATACTATTTAATATTAAACTCTTTTAAATAAAGACCTCTTCAATATCCGCATTGTGTCGGTGGGTATTGTCACCATTTTCCGAAATTCGTTTGCTCGTAATCAGCCATATTGTTGTTGTACTGTCTTAACGCTATTCGATTGAAAATCACATCGTATGTTTTCCAAACACGTTCAGCATCGCCCTACTACAAGCACTCGGAGCCACTACTACTTTATTTTATTCCTTTTACATACATACATACATATTTTGATGAGTAAAATTTGAGTCACGAAAACAATTTTAAGAATTGGTTTGTTTGCCAACGCGTATGCTTCAAATCTAAAGACAACCCAGCTGTCTGCTAGGCAGGCAATTCCATGGCTTTGAGTATCCGTGCTCCATTGACAGCCTGTTTATATGTATATATGGTATGGATGTATGTATGTATTTATGTCTAAGCGCCACAATTTGATTGCGCCACAATTACGTTAAGCAGACGTCCGAATCGTTTCAGCTTTTGTTTGCTTGCACTTATCAACTGATGCTGCCTTCGCAGTTACTAACAGTTTGCCACATCGAGTGTTTGTTATTGTTATTGTTGTTTTTTTTTTTCTATCTTTTTTTGTATTGTCTTGTCATTTTCAAAGTGTTGTCTTTTATTTTCATTTTTGCGCGCTTTTAGTAGTAATGATGGGGATTGCGTTTGCTCTAAAGAGGCTACTTGTTTGATTATGGACTAAGTGCGCGCGCCACAAATTGGTCGATTGTGGAAGAATTTGGCGGCAGGCGGTTTGTGGCGCAGGAATTGTTGAAGTTTGTAGCTACTGCGAGAGAAACACAAATTTTATCATGAGAATTGCATTAAATAAGGTGAAATTTCGGGTTCCTTTAATTGTATTGATTAAGCTATTTCTTTAAAGTTGATTGATTACTTTGAGGCGATAATGTAAAATGCGCTCTCGGCTTTTTTAAAAGGGCTCAAAGTAATAATACAGGGTTTTCCAAGAAGAGTTGTTGTTTTGATATTCAAAGAAAACTGACATTTTTTAAGATAAATGATTGGATGTTTATTTCAATGTTAATAGGAAGATATGTCTTTAATTATGGAAAACTATATCAGCAAAATGGCCGCCACGGCTACGTATACAGGACCGTACCCTTTTTATGAAATTTTCCATAACCAAATCACAAAGTGGCTGTATGTCTTCAATAACTTCACATATTCCATCTTTGAGTGCTTGATTCGCCGTTGGCCTATTGACAGAAACCTTATCTTTTATGTGGCGGCAAAGGAAGAAATCACAAGGTGTTAAATCACAAAATCTCGGTGGCCAATTGGGAGCACCTCTTCGAAAGAAAACACAGTCCGGAAACTTTTCCCTTAAATAATTGATGGTTTCGTTGCTTATGAGGCACGTAGCGTCGTTTTGTTGAAAGTAAAAATTGTCCATCCAATTTCGGACATAAAAAATCTTTAATCATCTCTCGATGAAAGCAAACTCTAATAAGCCCGCCGTACCATAATCCGCATCAAAAAGTTACGCGTTGAGGATGGAGACGCTTTTCAACAATCAATTTTGGGTTTTCCGAGCGCCAGATGCGATAGCTTAGCTTATTTACGTAGCCAACGAGGTGGAAATGGGTCCCATCACTCAAGATGTTTTTTCGATGAAATTACGGAAGATTTTCATGAATTTCAAAGACCCAATCAGAAAATACACAGCGCTTTTGATGTTCGGCCTACTTGAGTTATTGTGCTAACTGCTTTAAGACCCAAGTTGGTGGAATGCGCTATTCCTAAGAACGACGAGGAATGGGCAAACCTGGGTTTTCATCAACACTTTGCTTCACGACAATGTGCCAATGTGTGTGACGACCGAAAAATGTTTTAGGTTTATGAACCGTCTCTGCCAGGTTTTCACCATTTTTATGGTGGGTTTTAATAATTTCAATGCTTTGTTGAAGCGTGTAACGTTCCGGTTTTATTAATGGCGTTGTGTTTTTCTCAAATATCAAAAATAAAAAAATTACAACTTCAAAAGTGACCTCTTACTGGAAAACCCTTTATAATAAGTAATGCTTTATGCGCAATTGTTGGTTGTAGATTTATTATCAGAATAAACTTATCCTATTCCATTCTTGCGGTCGAATTCTGGCAATCCGCCTACTTTTCCTATGCATTGTCCGCAAAATTTGCATTTCACCAAAAGTGCGACACTGCCAAGAATTGGTTATCATTAACTCTTCCACATAATTTAATTTGGGCAAAGCTTTTTTTTCTATTTTTTTTTTCTAAATCTTTTTAAGATTCCGATTTCTTTTATGTGACATTTCTTTTGTATTCAATGCACAAACTGAATAAGCTCGCAGAATAAAATTGTGCTAAAAAAAAACCAAATGTGTTTAAAAATTTTCTACAGCTGGTACCTGCTCCTTTCAATTCTTGGCTCAAAATTTCAACAAAAGCAGAGATATTGGTCAGTGATTTCGGTTTGTTAAGTTTGTCAATTCCAATGACATTTCTTTTGCACAAATACGGATATGATAACGAATGAGCACAAGGAAAAAGGAATGAGAACAATAGAATAAATCCATAACTTCAGTTATACGAAGGCTGCTATATATATTTCTGGCCTGGGCAACACTAACTGTTGCCAGGTGCAATCTGACATTTCCATTGGAAAGTTTGACATATTTTAGCATAACATCACTCAGAACGTTTTGTCATTTAATAGTGAATTGTTTTATTTACAGGGAATTAAAAAATTCATCTCGGCCGAAAAATGGAATTAACTAAAATTATAAATTAATTAAAATTAAAATCTTTGTTTGGCTATGAAGCACCAAGTGTGTACTAGGTGTGTTAGTTGAAGTTTGCCGGTTTTACTAGTAGATGTCGCTATCAATATGTATAAATTTCTACGATTTGGCATATATGTAATTTTTTTCTATTGACATTAAGCTACAAAAATACGCAAGTCACATTCCGCCAAAATTATAGCGTCATATTTGCTTTCCTCAGTGAATATGTCAAGTTTCGTTCCAAGTAAATCGCATTTGCGGAATTCGTTGATTTTATTATTTCATCAAAAGAAAAAAGCAGCTGAAGCTCACCGGTTGCTGGTAGAAACTTATGGTGAACATCCTCCAGTGACTAGAACATGTGAGACATGGTTTCGTCAATTTAAAAGTGGAGATTTCGATTTGACAGACAATGAACATCCTGGTGCAGCGAAAAAGTTCGAAGACGAGGAATTGCATGTTGATCCAACCCAATCGCAACAAAAATTGGCTGAAACACTATATGTGACTCGAGGAGCAATTAGCCAACGTTTAAAAGCCATGGGAAAGATCCAGAAGTATGGAAAATGGGTGCCACACCAGCTGAACGATAGACAAATGGAAAATCGAAAAACTGTTTGTGAAATGCTGCTTCAACGATTCGAAAGGAAATCTTTTCTGCATCGAATTGTCACGGGGGACGAAAACTGGATTTATTTTGAGAACCCGAAGCGAAAAAAATCATAGCTTTCCCCTGGTGAAGCTGGCCCATCGATTGCAAGGCCAAATTGCTTTGGCCGTAAGACAATGCTCTGTGCTTGGTGGGACCAGTGTGGTGTACTACGAGTTGTTCAAACCTGGTGAAATGGTGAACACGGATCGCTACCGACAACAAATGATCAATTTGAGTCATGCGTTGATCGAAAAACGGTCGGAATGGGCCCGAAGACATGGCAAAGTTATCTTGCAACATGACAACGCGCCGTCTCATACCGCTAAACTGGTGAAAGACACATTAAAACACTTAATTGGGAAATATTATCGCACCCGCCATACTCTCCAGACCTCGCCCCGTCCGACTATCACCTTTTCGCATCGATGGGACACTCCCTAGCAGAGCAGTGCTTCGCTAATTTTGAAGAAGTCGAAAAATGGCTCGTCGAATGGTTTGCCTCGAAAGAGAAAAAGTTTTTTTGGAATGGTATCCATAATTTGCCTGAGAGATGGGCGAAATGTGTAGAAACCAATGGTCAATACTTTGAATAAAAAAAATTTTAGATTCCTCTGAAAATTAAGTGTTTTCTTTATCGAAAAAACCGGCAAGTTTCAACTAACACACCTGGTAAATCTTGATGGAGAATATTTTGAAAAACAATAAAACCATTTTCGTTGATAAATATTCGATTTTTCATTATTAGGCCAGAAATATATATATCAGCCCTCGTAGGCGGCGTTTTTCTTCCTATTTACAAAATACCATAGATACAGCTTAAGTCATTGTAGCCGAGTTAGCAATAGCGCGCTAGTTTCTTCTTTTCACCATTTGGCGCCAATCGGAGATACCATGTGCAGAAGCGCAGCCGTCTTGGCTTTCTCCAACTGATCTTTCCAACGGCGAGTAGTAGTAGTACATCTAGATAAGTGGAGTGTTCTCGTCCTTAAGGATCTGGAATTCTTTTTAAATCAATAAATATGAATAAATGTAGGAATAATTACTTTTAAACACACATTTTGGTTTTCATTAGGGTTTTATTTAATATTTTAAAACATTTTATTGTTACTGGGGAGGTTTATAACCCCGAACCTGGAAGGAAATCAAATATCCAGATTTGCAAGCAGAGGCACTCCACTGTACTGGAACCCCACAGTAAGCTCGCTATTTTCGCAAAAGGAATGGTGCGGAGGCAAAGCCATTGCCTACGCCGATGACATAACTATTGCGTACAGAGACAAGTTTCCACAAACTCTCTGTGACTTGTTGCATGGAACACTCGGAAAGGTATCGGGCTGATCTACCCGATGTGACCTCTGTGTCAGCTCAAACAAAGTAGAATTTATCAGTGAGGAGTATCCGGTAAAAGCTAGTGTTCCACAGGGGAGCGTCCTTGGGCCTATTTTATATATTATATACACTACATCCCATTTAACTGAAAAGTGCAGATATCTACCTTTGCGGATGATGAAATGCCGTTTTATGCCGGGATAAATGCCCTAAAAGAACAACAAAAACGATTAGTCATTACTACTCATTTACTACTCATCGAAGAATGGCTAGAAAACTGGAGAATTAAAGTTAATGAACAAAAGTGTAAACACGTTACATTTACTTTAGGACCGCAATCATGTCCTGCAATTCGCTTAAATGGTATAAACATTCCCCAAGTAAATGATGTTACATATCTCGGTATACACTTAGATAGACGTCTCACTTGGAAGAGACACATAGAGGCAAAAGTACTACACATGAAATTAAAAGCAGCTAGTTGAAATTGGCTTTTAAATAAAAACTTCGGTCTAAAACTAGACTACAAAGTCCTTATTTACAACGCAGTATTAAAACCAATTTGGATATACACGTATGGTATTCAACTGTGGGGTACGACCTGTGCAACTAACATTGATAAAATACAGAAGTTCCAGTCCAAAATTTTAAGAGCACTAATGGGCCCGCCATGGTATGTTCGTAACGTAAATATTCACAAAGACCTTGGAATTTTACTGGTTAAGCCTGAAATTGAAAGAAGCAGGACGAAGTACTTCACAAAGCTGAGAAATCATCCGAATCCGCTAGCTAATGCTTTATGCAACCCAACAAGAAATTCCCACCTGCAGCGAAGAGATGTTCCCGACTTCTAAGGAGAGCGCTGTAGTTTGAAAAGAGCTCAGTGTTACATAACTCGAGCTATCATGTTTGTAATTTAGTTCTTAAGATTTGTACACTTAGATACAAGATTCCCGCTATCAACCCACCAGTACTGTGCGGTATTCAACTTAGCCTGGGGCTAAAGCCAAATTTCTAAGAATCATCTTACACAAGAAGGTAAACTGGAAAGATAATATTATCCAAAGATACGAGAAGGCTACCATCACCCTTTTTACCTGCCTGCAAAGGAGCAATAGCTATGCCACAGGACTTGCCGATGGGTCTACATTTTAGGAGGTATGATTGTGTGTCGGATAGCTTTAAAGATAAGGATATCTTAATTTTTAGCGACAGTCAGGCTGCAATAAAAGCACTGGGCTCGCTTACAGTAAATTCCAATTTAGTGCTGGACTGATCTCTACAGGAGATGGCCAAGAAGAAGATTACAGGGACATCGAGGGAAACTGTAAGGCGTATGAATTTCTTCTCGATAAAGAACTCATTGGTATGCCTTTTGCCACTTGCAAAATGCTTCTCAAGGGCTTTACATATGAACAAGTCGCATCAAGATGGAATGATACTACGAAATACCGCAAATGTAGGTACAGTTGGCCAAAAAGGGGATAAGATAGGAACTCTGAGAGGCCACTGTCTGATAGGATGACCTGCGTAAAGACTAGGGGCTTAATACAGAAGACACTTCAGAAGATGCAAGTATGCGACTGTCCGGGTTAGAGCAGGGTCGGGCAAGCCGAGTGGTTAGCATTGCATACTACCAATCGGAAGGCCAGGGTTTAATTTCTGGTTCTGGTTTTCCTAACTGCGGTCGCTTCTCGGCAGGGAAAGTCAAGCTCTCCTAGTGTGTTTCTGACATAAGATAAAAAGCTTCTCATAAAAATCCATCGACCGTTCGGAGGCGACTTAGAATAAACTGTAGGTCCCATAGTTGGAAAATATCGAGAGGAGGAGGAGATCGGCCGAAAATCACTTCAGCGGTTACAAATCTCTATTTATATATATTTCTTGAAAGTCTAACGAAGATAGCCGGTGCCAAAGTCATGGGTCTAAAGAGGTTCATGAGAGAATCAAAATGGATGTATAATGATTTGGTATCAGAATGAATCTTAGTTAGCCCTAAGTAAAAACGATTCAAACATTGTATTATTTTATGTTATTACAAATAATAATTAGTTGTGGATAGTAAATATACTCCCTGTACATAGTATAATCTTCAAAAATATGAAATAGCTATCCTTAAAAGCTTAATATTACAAAATATTATTTTTGTTACTCATTCCACTTTTTACAAATCGATGGAAAGAAAAACTGTCATTTCAGCAAATTTTGTTCATCAACTGTCAACGACATCACAGAAAAAAAGCAATCATCAATCGAAACGCCAAATAATTATAAACTTTTCTGCACAATTTTATTAAACGAGCATATTTATTATGCTCCGCATTGTATTTTTGCCAACATTATTAATATATAAAGTATGCGAGGTGTATGTACGTATAAAGATATATGTATATATAGAAATTCACATTTACCATTATATCCGATGAATCCATTTCACAGTATCGCAATATTCTAAACTGTCAACAACCTCAATCGCGAGTTGCGACCTCAATTGCACATCGCAACAATTTTCTGCTTATTGCAATATACAATACTCGTATTGTAACGAAATATGCAGCACTTATCAGCCTCCGATGGTTTCCCTCCTTTTGTTTGGCAGTTGTTGGGATGAGTGATTTTATTATTGGTTTTTCGTCAAAAATATAACAATAGAAATACACTAAAAGCAGCCCAAAGCTGCCGCCGAAGTATCAATTACTCAAATCTCTCAACGCTGAGTGGAATATTTGAGGAGATTGTCAGCGGCGTTTGGGAATTGAGGCTAACCATGGCGGCTGATAAGCAGCGAAGGCTATGAAAATTTGAAATATTTCACAAAACGTCTTCGAAAGAGGTATAAATGAAAGTTGTTTATAATATTCAAGAAAGGTTGGACGAGAAAAGTGATGATAAGGATCTATGTCAGCCATCTTTATATGATACTTAACCATTAATCAATTAAAGCCATGATTCCAATTCGATATACGAGGGGATTAACAAAAGTTCACCAGAAAAAAAAATCCACTTGTATTTATTCGTAGTCTTTGTCCTTTTTTATGTTCTCTACAAAATCTCTTCTGAAAATAGTCTTCAAAATCTAGCTACTTAAGCTTATCGAGTTCTGCATTAACCGCGTTAATTATCTTCTCGTTGCTATTAAAGACCTTTCTTTTAAAATTTTTTTAATTTTTGAAAATAACAAGAAATCACAATGTGCTAAATCCGCGGAATATGGTGCTGGACATATTTCTTCGATCCTAGAGATAGCAATGAAATTACTAATGAAATTATTAATTGTCATGATGTAAAAAGTAGCGCCGCAAATGCTATTTCTTCCTATTTCCGATTCAATATATGCATGATAATTTATACAAAATGTTACGAATAATGCAAGGCAAATAATGTTACTGAACTATCATCCCGATTATAAAAGATTCAATATCATATGAGATATGGACGTAATTTTCATCAGATTTCATTTATTTATATATTTTTGATCGAATCAATATCATCAACATATATAATTGGCACTTTGTAACCGCTGAAGCGGCTCCTCCTCCCTGGCGAGAGACGACCGCAATTAGAAAAATTAATTTTCTATAATTTTAAATGTTAGTCGCACCAGGACTTGAACCTTGGCCTTCCGAATGATAGTACGCAATGCTAGCCACTCGGTTTTTGTGGCCGCCAAATCACCGTGGTAAGAAATACCATTCAAATGAAAACTGAAGTTGAATGTGACGTGGATATACCAAGAAGACAAAATTAGCTAATTCAACTGTTCTCAACAGCGGCTATTGTAGTAAGCAGCATAGTAATCGACCCCCCTTCTTTAAACTAAAGATATAAGTTGCTGAAAAAAAAACTGAGAAAAGCCACTTAAAATAATTTTTTCTACTTGGACGCCAAATTTTGTTCAAAGAAATTCACTCTGGAAGTCCTAAGAGAACTTTAAGCTATCAGTAAAACCCGAGAGGTCGCTCAGACAGAGAGGCGATACTTGTGAGTGCTCTGAAGAAGAAAAAGCAAAGTATTTGCAAATCACCTTAGGGAAGTATTCCCAACCCAACGTAGCAATGAATAGTTTTTCGATTTCATCTTTGCCTCACTATGACTTTAAGACTCCTTCCGACGTAAGTCTTTGGAGGACTAGTTCCTTTACGTAGTCCTGCTGGTTATAATCTATATATGAATATACAAGTCTTTGTCACGAATGCCTGACACATGAACCACTAAATAGAGACCTGAAATTTTAGAGGATACGTTCTGCGAATGACTTATGCACCGGATCAAGAGGGATTTCCCGGGAAGTGGGTCTGGGACTGATATATTCGAAACATTTTTTAATCGTTTGATTTACATAAAATTTAATACAGATTACATGTGAAAGTATTGCATTGAAATGTAATCGAGGCTACTGTTCTGACATGTTGTTTGCAAAGAGAAACTGTATTTATTTTTAGGATTTCCCTCATACCAGCAAATTAGCCCTTCCAAACCAAGAGAGTGCAGTATTTCTTCAAAGTATGCTCCGCCATAACCATCAAGAAAGCTCAAAGCTAAACTCCCAAAACAGCAGAAGTAGACTTGAGTGCAAGTTGTATGTGACATGCTCCAGGGTAAGCTCACAAAGTAAACCACCAAGCTACTCCTAACGTAAAAAAAAACCAAATATTCCATACGGATGAAGTCGCGGGTAAGCTTTAGTTTTAAATATAGCGTGAGAGTATTATTATAACGGGTGATCCAAGAGCTACGCTCTATAGGCTCTCGAAAAGTTCCAAGAAGATCCGACGTTTTCGAGCCGAATTTTGTTCAGCGATGAGGAACATTTCTGGGTCAATGGGTTTGTAAGCAAGCAAACTTGCCGCATTTAGGACGAAGAGCATCCTGAAGAGATTCAAGAGCTGTCATCGGTCCATATTTTTTCAAAAATGATACCGGTGAGAACGTAACTGTCAATGGTGACGATTTGATGTCTGAAATTGAAGCTTATGATCTCGACGTCATTTGGTTTCAACAAGACGGCGCCACTTCCCACAAATCCCATCAATTAATGGATTAATTGAGAGAACACTTCGGTGAGCACATAATTTGGGCAGGTCGATTAGCAGCCAAGATCGTGTGATATTACACCGTCAAACTTTTTTATGTGGGAATATGTAAAGTCTGAAGTCTATGCGGACAATCCCCTTTCGATTCAGGTCTTAGAGCGAAATATCACGTGTGTCATTCGCCACTAATAAGTCGAAATGCTCTAATGGGTCATCGAAAATTGGATTCAGCGGATGGACCATCTGAGACATAACCGCGGCCAAATTTGAAATAGGTATATATATACATATTTTTTAATATAGCTTCTTATACCAACTGCCATTCTAGAGAACCATTGCCAGTTCACCTTAAATCTTTTCAATAACCCTTCTTTATATGCCCTTCATTGTGCGAGTACTTATTAAAAATATGCCCATTGAACATTTATCGCCCACAAATTGGCCACACACTGTATACCCAAAATTGCCAATTGCACATTTGGTAAAAAGGGATTTCCATCATGCAATAATTCAAATTAAGTGCTCCCTCAGGTGTGCGAAACACGCTCAGAACTGCCGCAACCACGTACCGAACGAACGAATATAGGTAAATAGAACGGAGCGCGCGAAATTCTCATTATGACCAACCTAATTCTGCAAATGTGCACCAAAATTAATTACCGACCACACACAAAACGAATGCGGAAGGAAAAAGAAATCACAAATCCCGTGCACGCAAATTATTCCACTAATTAGGCGCTCATTATACCTATAAGTAGTAGTTAAACTTTTTAATTTATTTATTTGGTGTAAAAAATTGAATATTGTATTTCATATTTCCAAGTGATTTACGCCAAATTCAGTACGTTTAAAGTAGCATAAAAACTCTGATAGCTAAAACGTATTAAAAAGTAATGCAAATTTATTGCGCAAAATGGCAATTGTCATATGTGACCAGTGAAGTGTTAATAAAATGCTCAGCTGCATTCATAAAAGGATAGATTTTAAAATGTTTGAAAAAGCAGAGCATTAACATATTTCATATCGAAAGGACAATGCTGATACGGTATTAGCGGGTACAATTCATTATTAGCGCAGTGCAGTTAGCGGTAATGCCACTCTTATGAGCCATTGATATCAAGGTTTATTGTATTTTATGCTTGCTTTTAATATTTATTTTCCAAGGCGAAAATTAATATGGCGAATGGATGTTACAATGCAATAAAGCATAAATGGAACGAGAGAATAAAATGAGTGAAGCTAAGAAAATTAAATTTTATTTTAACTAACCATTAATGTAAAAAGTAAATTATAATGATATGAGGCTATACAAAATTCGACCAAACTAACATCTACGGCAAGAAATTTCAATACCTCTGAGTACATTTCTATCATCAAAATAATTTCATAATTCTGAATGTTTAATGGCATTTACCCAAGTACTGGTCCTTGGTGCAATAAGTGCTTAATCTTAAATATATAAAAATCTAATGTCCGTTTGGAAAGATCCAGCAAACTTCAAAAATCTCCAAAAGTTACCGACTGTTTGGCTTGAAATTTCGTCATATTGTTTCTATGATTCCTGGAAAGATTAAGTGAATTGGACCAGGAACTGACCTATTCTAGAAATCCTTATTTATGGTTTGATTTACTCTTCTCTCCGGGAAGTGAGCCGGGGACTGACCTATTCGAAAACTTAGACTATTCTTCTCTCCGGGATGCAGGCTAGGGAGAGAACTTTTTGAAAAAATTGCATTTATTGTCCTCTTTTCATGAAATCAGGAACCAAGGTGCTTAGACTAACACGAAGACTACATTTCTCTCCGGGAACTGGACCAATGTTAAAACAAAATTGTTGTATATCCACAAATATTGAGTATATAATTTTATTATGGTAAGGTATCCTAACTCAGTTTTCATACATTCAATGAGTAAGTGCTACAGCGAAGCGTTGCAGGGTCTAAGATGGATCATAGCTCTTTCATTCTGCTACTGACTTACTTTTATCGCCTTCTCATTTTCGCAAGACACGATATTTTTTACCGTTTCCGCCAGAGTAACGGTATCACTACGTTTGATAATACCTTCGACGGTTAATGCTTTTCCCCATGTGGATGGGTCTTTCTCTGGGTCCAAAGACTCTTTGAAATATGTTCCCTCGAAAATCGAGAATGATTTGTTTCTCGATGTCTATTCAAAAATTCCGCTTTTCTGAGGTTCATTTTTCCATCAAGATACTGATATACTCGTATATACATATAAATATTAGTCATTTGCTCCAAGTAACACAAACCATTACTTACATATATTGGTATATTGAAAAATGTACTTAAACATTTAGTAATGCACTGGAGAACTACAGTCGCCAAATCCTTTGTGACCTATATGATTATGCAAATGGATCAGGGAACATAGCGACGTAAAAGCTGCTCCATACTGTGTTGTGTCGAAGACAGCTTTAAAAGCGATGAAAAAGTGATGCGTATCGATTCTTTTCTCACGGGTCCTTTCCAAGGTTTGGCCCATGTTGAAGATCTGGTCAATTGTTAATTTATCAAGTCCAAAGCCATACTGATAAGGTCCAATCAGTTTGTTGACGGTGGGCTTTACTGTTTCACACAATATCTCGATAGAACCTTATATGCAATATTTAGAAGGCTAATCCAATGGGTATGCTTTCGTCCGGCCATATTCTGCAAAGGAGTTGATGCATGCACCTCGGTCTGGAGACAGCCAGATAGCTTGTTCATAGAAAGCGTGCCTGGTCAAATCGTCCATCCAGACGTGAGCGCAGAACAGCGAATTATGCTAATTATGGCTAGATGTTCAGCCACCGGAGTGAATGCCAGTACTCCGCGACGAAGTCTGTAGTAAATACCACAAGGACCCATTCGTTTCCGTTCTTGTCCCGTCCATCGTACTTCTTGTACGGCGGTGACGTAAACCTCTAATTTTACACTACCCCTCCCCCGAAAATTGTTATCAACTATTGCAAGTTGTGGCTATTAATGTCTTAGTGTTCAAATAAGATATACGAGGGGATTAACAAAAGTTCGGTCAATTGGTGACTTTCAATTTGTTTTTGTTAAATCTAAAAATACTAAATCCAATGAAATTATTATTTTAGCCTTCCTTTCAAATTTTATAATGTTCGATTTAAATCGAGACGAGAAAACGCCAGATAGCTGAGGATAGGTCAGACGAAGTTCCACATACAACGCAAACAGAAATTCGCTGTGTGATTCCTTTCGAGTTTCGGCGTAATTTACAGCCAATACAAATATTCAAATATACATATTGAATGCAAAATTACAGTGGTTCCGAAGATTCCAGACCGCACAGTTTTTCGTAGAAGACGAACCCTGTGAACTTGACAAGCTTAAAAGCAATATTTTGAAGACTGGTTTCAGAAGTGGAAGTGCATTGAAATCAATGGCGATTTTGTAGAGAAGATAAAAATACGAAATGAATTTTTTTTCTGGTCAACTTACCGAACTTTTGTGAATCCCTTCGTACTTGCATAATTTCAACACCTCGTACACATACATACTAGTGAGAAACTTGTAGAAAAAATATAAAAATAGATACATGCATATAACATATACATATGTATGTATCAATATGTATGTGCAAATAAATATCTAATGTCGAACGACCAACATTAATGGCGAAGCTGCTGTAACAAAAATTAGAGAGTAGAAAGTTTTAAACAAACACAAATTGTGTACTTTTGTGCATGCATTATAAAGTACGCTTTGTTTCGCATTAGTGTAAAACATATTCCATAAGCATATATACTTTGTATATACATACATATTCTACAAGTAGCTCATGTTTCACAATAAACTAGAAAGCTTGTTTGATGCTAAACACAACCTAAATAAATGGACACTGTTGATTAGGCTGCGTCATACTACAAATTTTCAAATAAAACAAAAGCACAACAAAAGCATACATTCCCACATACATATATTTCTTTGTATGCACCAAAAAGTGTAGAGAAAAAATAAAATTAGAGTTTGTGCTATTTTCTGTGCTGTAACAACAGACTTTACATCTTTTCTCAAAACTTGCATACTCCAATTAGTTGGACTACTAGGCGTATGGGCAACTTTGCTTAGCGGCATGACAATTGCTTCCAAATATCTGCACGTACACACAATACATACATATTTGCATCTCTGCATTTCTGTTGCATGTAGGTGTAGGTGCATTCTGTGCATTTAATGAATTTTTGGCATGAAAATCTTGTAATAAAACTCCAAACGATGCCAACACATAGCTGCTGAGTCAACTGATGGCTACGTTCGAATTTTTGTCCCAGCTTCTTTTATTAAAAAAAGAGACAATGATTAAGATTTTTGGAATCTCATGAATGCTTGTTTGTATGCTTTAATTTTAGAATGCAAGTATCAGGTGCAATTTATGTGCATGAATGCAATTTGCAAATGACATCAAATGGAAGTGTAGACTACAATGACTCCTTGTATGTATGTAGGTATACACATGGATGTAGATATGTAATGCTATGAGCACTGGCGATTGCATAAGTTAGGAATAGAAGATTTCAGGATTCTTGCAACGGATCTCCATTTAAATCTATTTAATATTCAGAATTAATTTTAAAATATTTTTCGGGTTACGATGAGCAGAATAGTTATCTGTGTTTGATGACTGAGGAGCACAAGCAATTAAAAAAAATCTTCTATTTCGTGGGCTACCACCAAACTACGCTATTAAAAAAATAAATCGCGATCGACTACTACACGTGCATGATGGGATAAATACCGAGAATTAAAGAGGGAAGCAAGACGCAGGTGCAGACAAAAAAGGAAAGAGTCCAAGATGCGTGAGTATGAAGAGCTTGAGAAGCTGTCCGTCAAGCGTAATGCCCTAAAATTCTACAAAAAGATGCGGCGACTTACGGAAGGTTTCAAGACCCGAGCAAACTCTTGTTTTCAGAGGAGTGATCTAGTGACGGATGCTCACACTTCTGCAGCGTGCTGAACGATGGAACATATGCTTTATTTGATCGACTTCGAAGATGTTTAAATAGCAATTCACTGTTTGAAAAACAACAAATGGGCGGGTGCCGACGGATTACCAGCCGAGATATTCAAATACGGGAAAAAAACAGTCTGCGCCAATTACCGTAGCCTCCAAATTTGTGCTCTTTATACATATATCCGCTACAGCATATTTCGCAAAGACCCAGTTTCTTCCGTCTTTATCCCGCCCATCGCACTTCTTGGGCGGCGGTGATGTCGGCCTTTAACATTATCAGGACATCAACCAGATAGATATTTATAAATATTTGTTAGCAACCCAGAAGGAGGTTGGTTTAAGACTGCAAGTCTAGAGCTGCTTGACCCATAAGCCATCCTGGCCACTCTCAATAAACGCAGCCAAAAACTTTCCCCAATTGCGTGATGTTTATTATTTATTTCTGTTTTTGAGACTATACCTATATGCATAGATATTAAAAAATATAACTTTTAATTTGAAATTGAAATATGTATGTATATATTAACATATATAAAAGCTTCATACTTTTAACAATTATAAATAACATAAACAAATGCTATTGAAAACTGTTTATTCATCGGCTCAAGAAATTTTTAAGTTTTTTTATATTTTTACTAATTTTAAAAACTAAAACATCCCACTTTCCTCATTTCAATACAGGTCTTCCCTGAATTGGGTCAGTAAATAAGTCATTGCATTACTAAAGAGTTTTTCCTTTTTCCTTTTGGTACGCCTTGCATTCGACAGACTGTTCTTGCTCAACGCTCAATACAGCAATCTATCGTTATCTGCAGCTTGCCATTCTGTCCTAGTTTTTCATTACTGCAGTGTTTCAATATTCCTGAAATCGATGAACATTCTGGCACTTCTGCAGTCATTAGTAGCTCATTTCGTTTCTTTTGCCACTTGAAACTGCTCGCACTTCATTTGCATTGAAGAATGGGAATGGAATGCCTCATGTCACCAGCAATCATTTCCATTATTCTCTAATTCTTTGGTAATTTATAAAAGTTCACAGATTTGAGGTGTTAAGCCATTGAAAGTCAATACTACTTGATTAAGTTATGGGAACTCTATATTTGTTCGAATCGCTTGCAGATATGTATATACCTACATAATTATAATTATTTATTATTTTTTTTTTTAATTAAAAAAATGAACTGAAGACATAAATGTAATGAATATAAGGAATATTTCGTAATTTTATGGCACTCCGCAACCGCTGAGCTCCTCCTTCAGTTTGTGATGTGGTTCTTGAGGTTTTTCAAAGAAATGGAGCGACCTACAGTTTAAACCAAGCCGCCTGGTTGTTATAAAGGGCTTTTATTTCATATCAGAGATACATCGGAGGGGTTGACATTTTCTGCCGAGAGGCTACCGCAATTAGAGAAAATGTATAAATTTTTTATTTAAATAAGGTTTTTAAAATTTTTAAATGGTGGTCGGACCAGGACCAGAACACAATGCTAACTACTCGGCTCGTCGCGGACACTTTAATATACTTACTCCAGGAAATAATCATCAGCTGAGCACAGACCTGAGTAGTCGAAAAAATTGAAAAATCTGTATACATAGGAGAAATCAATTGTGACATCCCACAGAGCATCCTGTCCCTAGAAAACGTAAAAATAGTTTGCTACGAAGATGATCACACGATTCCATTATCGGGTAAATATCCCAACCTGTTTAAAGGAAGAATGATAATGCCCTCCAACTCTGGCAAATATCTCGGACCAATTCTTGGTAAAAAAACTTAGCTGGAGGGAATATATCGAAAGCAGGGCCGACAAAAGCCAGCAAAGCACTCCGACTCGGGAATGTTTGCAGTAGGGCTATTGGACCAAGGGAATGAAATAATTTTTGTTAAATTGCCATTTTATTTTATTTTTTTGTAATCCCCTTTTAGCTCGGCGGGCCTGGCGCTGCTGACGTGATCGTTAGTGGAATTGCGGCCATCACGTAACTTGCGAAACCAATATTTGACGGTGTAATCTGATGGGGCATTGGCCGTCTTTTTGTTCCTTCGCCGCTTTGCCTCTAAAAAAATAATGTTTTATAAGAGAACGAAAATCGTTTTTGTCCATACTCAACATGATGCCAAACACGTCAACAATAATCAGCTGTCAAAACAAAACTAAGGACAGTATCGGCAGAAAATTTGGCATACTTGCCTAAATATAAACGGCCTTCTGCGTCCACCCCAAAAACTAAGGTAGATTCAAAGCCAATGACTACAACCCTGTACTCTAAGCAGGGATTGTGGGCATTACTGAGGATGCCGAATGAAAAATCGATTAGGTTTCTGGTAGATAACCAAACGGTAATTAAGGCAATTTAGTGTGTCAACACAAAGTCAAAATATGTCAGAAGCGAGCTCTTCACAAAAGCATAGTTGGGATACACGTGGGAGTTCAATACCTTAAGTGCGGCCAGTTCCTCCACTTCCATCTTTCAACCAACCAACATCAGGAAAAAATTATCTGTTTAGCAGCTGAGCAATGATGTTAAATTAAATTAAGACTTTGCAGAAGAGTAAGTGCTCATAAAATTTGAAATGATATAAAACAGCATGCCTAATGAACCGTAAAATGTGTCAAGGCATTTATGTACGAGCATACACGTACGAGTATATGTACATAGATCTACTTACTAAATGCATAATATGCATTTCGCCTCAGAAGTTATTGGCTATTGAATTCTTTGTACAATTTGGCCCTGATCCAAATAATTGTCGTCAAGAATCAACTCATACAGTGTTCATCATATGAGAGAAAACAGGCACATAATAAACTGGTGCTAATTAAAATATTCTTCAATGATTTTTTTATTTTCTATATAAATTTATAGATATACACGTATATGCACGAACGATTAACAAAAGTTCGTTTAGTTGACCAGAAAAAATAAAATAAAAATTATTTTTGTATTTATTCGTAATCTTTGTCCTTTTCTATCTTCTCTACATTGATTTCAGTGCATTCCTTAAGCCCATACGTGTAGATCCACTTCTGAAAACAGTTTACAAAATCTTCCTTTCTAACTTATCAAGTTCAGCATTAGCTACATTAATTAGCAATCCTTCCTTGTGTCAATCGTGGGTCTTTGTCAATATTGGACATCACTAGAGCTACAGTGGCGTCATCAGTGGAAGATTTTGGTCGACCTTCTCAGGGTTCGTCCTCTACGGAAAAATTCCCGGTATGGAATCTTCGGAAGTACTTAATCTTTAAAGATGGTGCAATCGTTCCATATGCAATTTGGTATTCACTGAATATTTGTATTGCCTCAAAATTACGCCGAGATTTGAAGAGAATCAAATGGCGAATTTCTGTTTGGGTTGGTGGTGGAATTTCGTATGACCTATCCTCAGCTATCTTGCGTTTTCTCGTCTCCATTTTAGCCGATCATTCTAAAATTTGAAAGGAAGACTAATAAAGTAATTGCAATGGATTTGGTATTTCTAGATTTAACAAAAACAAATTAAAAGTCACAAACTGACCGAACTTCAGTTAATCCTCTCGTATATAGCTTTAAGACCTTTTTATAACAAATAATGCTTAACATTGACATAAAAGCTAATCATCACCCCTTTGTACCAGTCCTTTCCAATGCTTTGGACTAAAGCTGCTGCCTTTGTCCGAGGTTTATTTATCACATTACATGTGAAATACTAGGTTAGGTTAATTTAAATAAAAAACTAAGTTAAATTTTCTAATTGCGGTCGAAGCGACAACAGGGGTTGTACGGCTTGGAAGCCTATGACATGATAAAATTATCACAAAAATTTATATTGAATGTCTAAAACAAAGGGTAAAGTGTATATTGCCTAGTAGGAGGTTATCCAATTTGGGGTTTCGAAAATAAACGTAAATTAAATGCTTTTTAAATAATATTTTTCATGAAATTCCTTTCTTAATATAAACCTTAAACCTTGGCTTTATAGGTGAAACACTCCATCATTCAAATGAATGCCTCGGGAATATTTGCAAATTTTGATCTGTTTCAGGTAATTTTCGACCACTTTTTGGAAAATATTTGGCGGTAGCTCAGCCACAACTTGACGAATGTTTATTTTCTTTTGCATAGCTCCACAAAATACAAATGTCCAGTTTTAAATCAGACGATCTGTTTGGGGTGTCCAATTGACATCGCCAAGACGAGAGCGTACGCGCCCCGGAAATTTCTCTCCATATTCGTTCGTGTTGTGTGGTACCAACTTTGTGAAACCATATATTGTCTAAATCGTGTTCCAAGTCAAAAAAGAGTTGGTTATCATATGTCCATAATGCTACTAATTGACAGTGACAGTCTCGCTATTGTCGTTTTCCAAGAAGCAGGATCCAATCACACTTCCGGATTAAAGAGCGCATCAGACAGTCAGTTTTTTATTTGGTTGTAAAGGCCTCTCTTCAATGATTTGAGGAGTATTGGAGTATTGGTATTCTCTGCGTGAGTACAATAATAAGCGTTATCGCTAAAGAAAGTTTTATTGGAAAAATCGCCGTCCACTGCTTCTTGTTCAAGCACCCAGACAATGATCACCTTACAATATCTGTAGCTGATCCAGTCCCTTCATTGAGTAGGTAGACTATCGTGAAGTGGTGCCCACGCCAGAAGTTAAAGTTAAAAAAGCAGTTGTCGAAAGGTTTTTTTCTCGGTAGCATTGTACTTTTAATCTGTTTAAAAACTAGTAGACCCCGTTCTGTAGGATAATTATGGTTCTTTAAATTTTTACGCTCAACTTCGAACATGTTTTCTTTAGTCGATATTTTCCATGTTACAAATATACCTCATATGGAACGTAGTACCCCTGTTTGTGTAGTGATTGGACGTCTACCGCTTAGCTGTTGCTTTGCAAAATCCTGTTAGTTTTGAATCGGCTGAGTGCAGCGCATATTCAGTACAAATCGAGCTTCTCTTAGGACTACCTTTGCGTGTAACCATTTGAAGCATCTTATCTCTCACGATGCCACAAGTTCCAGCTTAACGCAAATGAGCCAGCATTGATTGAAGAAAAAAAAACAATTTATCAAATCGGACGAATTGCTCAATAACACACAGTTGCATTAAGCCGAGGAGCTCAAAAAGCTTACTTAATGGCTTAAATGCGACCGATCGCGGACAGGTTTTTAAGCTCGAGCAATCATCTACCATCATATTTATATCCCCAAAAGTCACAGTAGATATGTAAGAGTATTTAAGTTTAAACTAATGTTCTCTTGTGATATCTGTGTGTCTCTGATTATAACGAAGGCATTGGAAGTTAATTGCATGGAAGAACGTCTGGCGCAGATTGAGTGCTAACTGAAATGAATTTTATATGGACGTAAGTAAGTTTGTATTTAATATCCTTTGAGGACTGTCTAATATTATCGCGAATAATTACTTCCGAAATTTTCAAAAAATTCCTAACCTCATTGCACTTCTTGTAATTAGTGAGGAATGTGACAAAACTACGGGTTTCGCATTAATTTTTGCATATGTATATGCTTTCATACATACATACATACATAGAACGCTGACAGTTGTCTCGTTATCTATGAACAATTTCGCGACTTTTTGCTGCCAAATACCAAAAATGGAGCAATTTAAAGGGAGCAAAAACTCTGCTGCAGCTGGAAAATATTGTAAAAACCGACCATTGTTTGTGCAACAACGATTCCAACAACTATGACAAGGACAAGTATAAAACATGAATTCAAAACTTGAACGCGGAAAATGAATTGAAAAAAGTGCAGCAGCGACGTCAAAAGTACGCAAAGATAAGCGGCACAAAAACTAACAGAAAATTTTTACTCTAAAGGAGGATGTGCATTGATATTTACATCCATACATATACATATATACGAGTACTGTTATATGTACTTATGTACGTGTATGTAGGTTGGAAGGTGGATGAGCGCTTTATGAATGCAAAAAAAAAAGTAGAATGAGAGTCGAGTAACTAGTGGCCTTGTGGCTGGCTGGCGGGCTGTAATGCTTAGAAAAGGATAATGGCGACAACGTTGAGTAGCAGCAGGCGACAGTAGAAAAACAACGTATATATGTACATATCTACATATATAAAATGTAAACAAGCGCAAAAAATCTCATGCCGGAAGTGAAAGAAATTCAATGAATGAAATTAAATGCATATTTTGCGCGTTTTTTGTTTGCCACATCACTTTATTCCTCCGCCTCACACCACATCCGCCACGCAGGAGTTGCCGCAATCATTCCAGAGGCAGCATTGTCCGGCTAGCAACGGCGAAGCAAGGAAGAAATAAGAATAAATAAAAAAAAAATAAAAATAAAATATAAAGCAACGCATTCAAATGTGCTAGATAAATGCAGAACTGACGTAGACCAAGTCAGCTCCCCTGAAATGAATGGAGTATTTAGTGGGGAAGAGGAGTTTCTGTGGGGTAAGAATACCCTAACATTTACGCGGTTGCAACTGCTCTTTTGTTATTGTAGTTCAAATTTGT
Organism: Ceratitis rosa; assembly: GCA_037013455.1. NCBI lineage: Eukaryota > Metazoa > Arthropoda > Insecta > Diptera > Tephritidae > Ceratitis > Ceratitis rosa. The sequence continues at coordinate 13,645,863 of JAWMAG010000003.1, forward strand.
TCCTCTGCTCGTGGTTGGCTGCTGGTTATATTGTCTCTGGCGTTTTCGCAGGTCAGTGCGCGCGAATAAAAGGCAGACTGTGAAATCGTGGGACGTTTTCTTTTTCTATATTCTTAAAATGACGCTTCTTAAGAAAAGCCACTTTCGTCCTTTTTTTCTGAATTCAAGCTGCGTATGACAGTTGAAGAAATAAATGCTAAATAAGGAATGAGTGATTGTGCAGACTACTTAACCCCGAATACATGTACATATATATATGTATGTATGTATAAAAATGATTTCCATAGCGAGCACACAATATTCGTAGCTTGTTTTTGATATCAAAACGGCAACTTAATCAATAACCCAAAAGCCAATTTCATTTGAATTAAAATATGATGCAGCCTCTGTGGAAAAGTTCACTCAAATATTCTCAAATGCGGTTTTAAATAATTATCAATAGTTATACATATGATATCTCAGAAGTTTCAGACCTTCCGCCAAAGTTTTATTGTAGCCACAAAACTCCAAAGCCGCAACAAATTCCTCAAAGCGTTAACCGGCAGCACCTGGGGGAAAGACAAAGAAATGTTGCCAGCAACTTATACTCGTAAGGCGATTTGTCGGTCGGTCGTAAGCTATGCTGCTCTGATCTGAGCGCGACGCAGAAGAAGTAGGTACTAGCCTGCAAAAACACCGAGCTCGAGACCGTGACAGGAAACCTCCTGACATCGCCAGATCATCACTTGCACAGCGAAACATCTTTGCTCCGAGCTAAGGAGCATATTATTTGGCTGTGCAAGGAATTTCTGCTGGGATGGTCTCAACAGAGACTTACTAGATGCCGAATCATCACCTAGGCACATCAGAAAGGGAATAATCGTTCTCAAGGACTGTATTAAGCACCACCTACAACAACCGCTGGACAACACGGCTTACCGACATTGCGGTATTCATCGGATGTTCATTAACACCTTCCTGAGATCTCTTCCAGTGAATGGCGTTCTCGTAGTCAAAACACAACATATTGTAGACGAAGGTCTGGATATTGTAATAGAATTAACTTCTATCTACCCAAACTTGACCCTGACATCTTCAACGTATCTCTTGCGTGCCATGCGTCCCCGCGTGACTTTAACTACGTATTTGCATGCTCCTTAAAACTAACTCATCTAACCTCCCTATCTCTCTGGTCCGAGTACGTCGAAACAGCTCGTTTTCAGATGACCCCGATGACTTAGTCTGCTATTGCCTGCCCCTAAGCGAGTAATTGTACTGCTACAACAACAATAACAATAGTATTGTCTGATATCCAAAGGTTTCGACAAGATGGCAGCGGACTTGACGCTCTATAAATATATGTATATGTACGCTACAATAATAACAACTTCTCGTGGTAGAGGCTATGCACCAAGCTGGCACCCACCTTGTAAAATCATGATCCAAACAACACCTGCGAATGAAAATAGCTACTTGGACCCCTTTCGATTCCGCTGTTTTAATTTGTTATCCCAGTAAAACATAAACGACTGTCTAAACTGAATCTGAACTGATCTGGAACTGATCGTTGGAATCCTTTAAATTTTTGTTGGAAAATCTAAAATAAACTACAGAGTAGGAAAGTCATATTGTATAAACACCTTTGACCTAAAAAGTTCTACTGTTACTTTCACATTCTCCGGGCTCAGCAAGGAAGCGAATGGGTCTAGGAGTGAACGAGCATAAGATAAAATATCTCCACTATTGCAAACAATCATTCCCCGCTAAGCGTCATTCCGCTTATCAGTAGTGACAGTTATAACTTCGAGGTTAGACAATTTCGCCTAGCTGGGACAACAGCAACAACAATTTTGGGATTGAAATTCAACGCAACAAAGGCTATTGCGGAATGGGTAGACAATTGCAAGGACCTTTCTCGACGCCGTATTAGCAACGACGACTACACTGTGGAACTGTGAGCTGTACAAGGTACACAGGTGAAGAGATATAGTATGCCCAATAGGTAGACAACGTATCATCCAGATGAAAAAAGCACTTTGATGCAGCTGATAGAAGCAGACGAAGAAGATGATAACCATTCCACATTTAGAAAGAACGGGTAGAGAAGGACCAAGCTTACTCCATAGCAGAAACAAAACAGAAATGAACTACCTATATTTTGAAGTAAATAAGACCTTAATTTTCGTAATTGCGGGAGGATGGGGCAATGTGAAAAAGTTCACGCAAGTTTTTTTTTGAAACATTAATATTTATTTATTGAATGTACTTCGACTTCGGAAGCCTAACAATAAGTAATAAAATCTGAAACTAAATTAAAACAGAAAGCCTATTAGTAGGAATGGGCTGCTGGCTTGACGTTGCTCCTTAGAAGGCTGCTTTGTCGCTTCTCCGCAGGCGGGTTTGACTTGTTGCATGGGCCAAGGTGTTAGCCAAAGGGTTCGGATGGTTACGCAGTTTTCCTAATTATTTTTTTTCTGCGATTTCAATTTCGTCCTTGATGGTAGGTATATTTAGATCTCTATGAATGTTTTCATTACGCATGTACCGTAGTGCGCCCGTTATTACTCTTAATGTTTTCGATTGGAATCTTTGAATTATATCTATATTCGTCGTGCAAGCTGTGCCCCATAACTGGATCCCATACATCCATATCGGTTTTATTATTGCATTATATAAGAAGACTTTGTTGCTAAGGCTTAGTCCAGACTTCTTGTTTAAAAGCCAATGTAAACTAGCAGATTTGAGTTTAAGCTGCAGCTTTTTAGCTGCAATGTGTCGTCTCCAGGTTAAGCGCCTGTCCAAGTGGATTCCGAGGTATGTAATTTCGTCAGCTTGCGGTAGTGATACATTGTTGGGCTTAACAGTAGGACACGTTTTTGGCCTTATTGTAAATGTTATGTGTTTGCACTTGCTTTCATTAACTTTTATGCGTCATTTCGGTAGACATTCTTCAATTTGTTTAAGATGCTGCTGTAACACTTTTGTGGCTGTAATGGGGCATTTATGTCGGCTTAGTATAGCAGTATCATCCGCAAATATTGACGTAATTACTTCTTCACTTGTAGGGATATCTGCGGTAAACAGTATTCACGCAAGTAAATAAAGGTTTTGACTGCCATTCACCTGGGAGTGGCCAGAAAGGATCATTTTACATACAGTTCTAGCAGCCCACGGTCTGCGCCAATTACCGCGGGATTAGCCTCCTAAATATTGCATATAAGGTTCTATCAAGCGCATGGTGTGAAAGACTAAAGCCCACCGCCAATAAGGTAAGGCCCATTATTGACCAGTTATTCACCATGCAAAAAATTTTTGGAAAATACTTGCGAGAACAAAATAGATGCACATCACCTGTTTAATTGATTTTAAAGCTGCCTTCGACGGCATAGTAAGGAACTGCCTCTGTGCTGCTATATCTGAATTTAATATTCCTGCAAACTTATACGGGTGTGTAATCGGACGCTGGACAACACCAGAAGCGCAGTCTCCGAACGGTTTGATATCAACTAAGATTTCAAAGAGAGGGAAGGATCATATTGACATCCCACGCGAACCCCCCGACGATTTTTTTGGATAGATCAGATTTCCACTTCCGATGCAATGTTAATGAAGAAAATAAAAAGAATTGAAATCAGGTAGAGAAGTGGCATTCAATTAGATATTGATGCGAGTGTCAGTAATCCAGTCCGACGGTATTACGGTACTATACGTTCTTTCGTAAAAATAGTTTTTTTTTTTAGTATGAAGTTTGATATATTATTGGTAATACTCCCAAGAATATGGGTAGGAAGTTTCATTATGATCGATTAAGTAGTGTTTTTTCACATTTAAAATATTAGTAGAGATAGTAGTTCTGGAAGTACATTAAGACCAAAAAGTTTCCGACGACGAATGTTTTCGCGCAAGCGCCTCAAAATCCTGAAATAATACTCTTTATTGGCCGTCTGTCCCGTTGGAACGATTTCATGATGAACCAAACCACTTATATCGAAAAAAATCTGGTCTTAATGTATATGGTACTGCTTATAGGAAGGTAGAATAACTCACTAGCCTAGGTTTCAGTTGAATTGCCGAAAATTTCCTCAGAAATTTTATTTACACATATGTAATATGTGTATAATATAATAAAATACAGTATATATATACCTATATATATAAATATATATATAGTCACACATATTTTGCGGCAAACATTGTATGTAAACGCTTGCTGATAACTAGTTTTGTCACGTTCCCAATTTTATTGCTTTTTCTGTAAGAGAATAATTGAAGAAATTTTTAATAAAAAATGAGGAGATTTCCACACAGACTGGAATTGCATACGCACATGCTTAGGTACAATTTATACAAGTCGAAAATATTTGCTTAGTGTAACAGTTATTAACCATCCTTTCATCAAACAAATCGTCAGGGCACTCCCACGTGTCACATCACAGTTGACTCTCATAAGACCGAATGTGTAGACTTTTTCTCCATGGAATAAGAATTATCACAATGGAAATAAAGTCAGCCTAAAATTTGAATACGAGAATATCACTGAAAATGGGGGAAAAGTGACCGAATAAAATCCAGACCATTAAAATCAGTTAGATTATGCAATAGAGTAAAAACAAAATAATTTATAAGAAAAATGTAAAAGAGAAAAAGTATTAGTTTACATGCAAATTCTGGACTACTTGACTACAACACTTCTAAAAAATTAACTTTTAGAGTTATTTTACACTATCACCCAATTTTAAAATGAATGCAAGTTACTTCTGTTAACTAGTAACTTGATTTTACATATATATTCAAAATAACAAAAAAAAATCAAACGTCACAGTCGCAAAATGTATAATTATTGTGTTTCAATCTTAGCCGAGTTAACAACATTGGATATACCAAGTACACCCAAGTTATCTACCTGGCCTTTCCACCGTAGTGCAGGTCTTCCTCTTCCTCTGCTTCCACATTCTCAAAGCAGGGGTTATTTCATCCATTCGGACGACATAACCTAGCCAGTGTGGTTGTGTTTCTTCATTCGCTGAACTATATCAATATCACATATAACTCATACAGCTCATCGTTCCATCGTGTGCAGGATTTCGCAAAACTTTTCTATCGTAGACTCCCAAAGCCAACTCATCGGATGTCGACATCGTTCAGGGTTCTGCACCATATAGTAACACGAAAATGATGAATAACTGCTAGAGATTGGATTTGGTTCGACAAGAGAGGACTTTAATTTTTAATTGCCTACTCAGTCCAAAGTAACACCTGTTGGCAAGAATGAATCTGCGTTGGTTTTCAAAGCTGACATTGTTGTTGGTGTATAGACTGGTTCCAAGACCTAGGAAGTTGTTTACGACTGCAAAGTTATGGAATTATTTTGCCTTCGTTTAGAAGCTTTAAAATCAATGAAAAGGTGAAAGACGCTACATAGATATAAGCTTGTTGGCTGTGCTTTCCGAACTTTTAGATAGAAGGCTGCTATTCAAAATATCTACTTTTTTACATGAAAATGAAACTATACTAAATCATTAACTCGGTTTTCGCGAAAAATGTGATATTATGGAATATACGAGTACGGGATCCAAACGGGTGATCCAAGTAGTGGTACTTTTTTCAATAGGCTTTTTTTCACAGATCACGCGTGAGTCTTATCAAGTTGTCACGTTATTTTTGTCCAGTATTGTTTGGCATTTCATCATGGATAGACTTACGCCTGAACAACGTTTACAAATCGTTCAACTTTATTACGAAAATTCATGTTCTGTAAAAAATATGTTTCGCGCGCTTCGCTCAACTTATGGTCAACATAATCGGTCTACTGAGCGAGCTATTTGCAACAACATCACCCATCTTGAGAAAAAGCATTCATTATTGGATAATATTCGACCGTATATACCACGTACAGCACGCAGTAAAGAAAATATAGCGGCCGTAGCGGAGAGTGTACACGAAGACCGTGGATAGTCTATTCGGCGCCGTTCGCAGCAATTCGGACTTGGTGCATTTTACGTCGAGATTTTAAATTGAAATCGTACAAAATACGCTTCAATTCAGGCCTTGCAGCCTTCGTTCGTCAGTTACCAGTCGAAATGCTCAAGCGAGTCATCGAAAATTGGGCTCAACGGATGGACCATCTGAGACGTAACCGTGGCCAACATTTGAAAGAGATAATCTTCAAAAAATCAATGCCACAGAATCTTTTTTCGAATGGTAGTAAACATTTCCCACTAAATTTGTATTTTTCGTATTTTTTTCTTTAAAAAAGTAGGGAACATCGAAGTGGATCACCCTTTATATAAAATTGGCACTATGTGGTATTCGGACGAGCTCCTCCTTCAATTTGTGGTTTTGCGTCTTGATGTTTTTCCAACAAATTGATGGATCTACAGTTTTACTAAGGAGCCTCTGAACGGCTGATGGTTTTTTACGAGGAGCCTTTATTTCAAGTCAGAAATAAACCGACATTCCCTGCCGAGCGCCGAATCTATCGTGAAAAATTAACTTAAGTTGGTCGGACAAGGACTTGCCTTCCAAATGGTAGTTCTCAGACGATACCCCTATGAGTTGTAATATAGTAATTGTTATCAACAAAAAAACATTCATATTAAAATCGACAACAAAAAAAGAATATACATTTAAATATAAATTTTTACTTTTCATACTGGTATTGCTAATAAGCATAGGTATGAGTATATCAAAACGTATATAGATTGATATCTATATAAACGTAAAAACTAACTCTACGTGCGAATGTAATTGGAAACTCGAAAATGTTCACGGATAGTGTGAGGGGCTTTTAGAGGCTGGCATATTAAAACACGTACTTGCAACATGTTACACCAAAAATTATGGTAGCTGCCTTGAATGTGATTTGATCACAATTACAAGCCTCTATGCACAGCCATACATATACATACATATATATATATATGTACATATACTCGTACATCAGCAAACTCAAGAGCGAGTAATAAAGCGTATGTAGGTAAAGCAATGTGACGACGGCCCGGTGCGCTGATAAACGCACAAACAGAGAGGCGTTTAAATAGTCAGGCGCCCAAATGCGACTACACAGGAAGTTCGCAAAAGAAGGAGTGTACAAGCCGCCAATGACCGAAAGGCATAACTGTGTATATTTATGTTTGTACATTGGAAGTGTTGCGAAATATGTTGACTCAACTCATCAACAAAATCGAACAGCAAGCATCACCAAAGGAGGAGGCAGCAGCAGACAACATACAAGTACATATTCATCACTGAATGTACCTATTGCTGAGCTAAAGTTGAAGTGGTGGTGATGGGCGTGGTGGTGATATAGGGTGTGGTGGGTGATGGAAGTTGGAAAAGTTGCAAGTTGGAGTAATTTGTGTGAGATTGGAGGTTGGTTACTCCCACTGGTCTTATTGCTGCTGCTAAATGCTGCGTAATTGAAGCGACATTAAGGCGCGATACGAACTCTACATTTTGCACGTGTATATGTTTATACTCGTGCATACATATATATATATGTACATAAATATGTGCAGGTTTTCCTCGCCTTTGGCAATCTAAACGCTTTAGTTGCGGTGACTAAACATTTGGTGGCCATTGGCAACATTCTATAGACGCTATACGAGTATATGTATATACATACGTGTACATGTTCACTGTTGAGTTTTACTTATTTCCCAGTTGTTTTTGTTGTTCTCATTCTATTTTTTGTTTCTGTCATATCTGTCAAGTTTTTGTGCATGGCAATCGATATTGCCTCATACAAAATAGAGGACTTACTAATGAGTACTTCATGAATGAAAATTTCGCCACAGCATACTAATGCGATGGAAAATTCATTTTTCCACACGATTGGCAATTAAAAGAGATTCTATCGTACTCAAACGACAAAAGCGCACACACGAATGGGTACATACGTACATACATATATAATAAATATTCGTATATATGCAAGTAAATAGTTATATGGAAATCTGAAACTACATACTCGTACATATTGGTGAATAGACAGTGATATGCATACGTGTGTACATATCATGGTATGAAGTTTCAAAGCATGTCAACACCTTCAACATGAATGAATATTTAATATTTGGGAGAAAGAGGAGCCATACATTCACACATTCATTGGGAAAGTTTTCTAGGTTGTCATTCTTAATTGATACTTCTTGTGGCTTTGTTTGTCACAAAAGAACACATATGAAAATAAATTTTTAGAAGTGTTCCAGACAAAAGGATTTTACTTCGTCTGATCCGATTATTTATTAAAAATTTATTAAGTTTATTCGCAAATTTTTGGAAGAACTTTTAATTTGCAAATTACATGAAAACAATTCAAAAATCAATCAACTCTTTTAATTATAAAAATACCATGCCAGAATATAGACTATATTTTTATTCACTATGCCTACGATGAGGTTCGAATAGCGATTGCCCGCTTAAAGAACAACAAATCGCCTGCAGTCGATGTCTTTTAGATGGCGAAGAGTTATTCAAGCATTTGGGGCAGATATGGTCGGACGAAAGCATAGCCGACGATTGAAACCTAAATGTGCTCTATCAAATTTTCGACAAGGAAACCCCAAAATCGACGTCATTTACCATGGGATTAGGCCGTTTAATATCGATTAAACATCATCAGTGTGGCTTTAAATTTGGTAAATTTATTCCCCAAACCTTGGAAAAGTCCCGTGCGAAAAGAATCGATACCCATAATTTTTCATAATTTTTAAAGCTACCTTCCACAGCACAATAAGGAGCTATCGTGGGATTTCTTTAATTTGATGCTAGAGAAAATAATAAGAACTGCGGAGTTAAATATACAAGGCACAATCTTTTACAAGAGAGTACAGCTGCTGACGTATTCGTATGCAGAAGGCATTGATATTATAGACCTTAAGTGCTGCTTACTCCCGACTTGATAAAGGAATGAAGCGAATGGGTCTGGTAGTGAACGATGACAACACGGAATATCGCTGTCATCCAACAATAGTTGGCTTGGCTCTCGCGACACTTGAAATTCAACGTGTATTCACTCTTACCAACAGTTACTACTTTAAACTGAGTAGGCAATTGAATTTCCCGACGAACTAAACCATACTGCACAAGTCAGTCGTCATTTCTGATCTACCATTGCACATTGTGCAAAAGCGTAGAAGATGTCGATATCCGATGAGTCGACCCTGGGAGTCTTTGTGAGAAAAGTTTCACGAATGATTAATGGCCCCATGCGTATTTGCAACGGCGAAAGCCGCGGCCGATGGAACGATGAGCTGTACAAGTCACCGTATAACAATTAAATAGTTCAGCGAGTGAAAAGATAGCGGCTGCACTGGTTAGGTCACGTTGTTCGATTGAATGGAGGCATTCCGGTTTTGAAAATTTCCGATGCAGTATCCACTGGTGAGTTAGCTCAGATTCTTTTCAGTTACCTGCACTATCATCTGTTTTCGGCTACAGTAGGTTTTATGAAGTAGAGTTGGATCGCGTTCTTTCTTTTTATTATTCTTATTATTTTTAATTGCCATAGGCAGTGAATACACGATTATAACCAAGTTAACAATACCAACCAGTCGTTTCTTTTTTGGCAAATATATACGAGTATGTGATTTGTTTCGTTTTAATACGATAGATATAATGTCTTAACTTCGTAGTGAATAATGTTTGGGCTTGTTTGAAGAATTGTTTAATATCGAAACAATCTGTGACATACCCCACTTCTTGAATAGCTTGGCCGGTAATTTATAGGATTCTGATGCTCCCAACGTTATTGTGGATTGGGGATTCAAGCTCACCAGCTCCTGATGTTGCACTTCCACTGCCATTCAGCAGGCTGGAGATGAGTTCCTTCCACCAAACTAGTAGTTTCTGGGCATCAGTCTCTAGATCCCCTCTATTGGTGCCGCATTTTTCCACACAATTGTCGAACATTTCGGTCTGTCTCGTCGCCTTCGGTTGCATCTACCAGCCCTTATTTTGAGTTTGTCGAAAACCAATTGGTTCTGACATCCCGCGGCTCTCTTATACCGAGTTGATGATGGGCAGGAATGCTTTTCGACATGTTGAAAATCTCGGCTTTATGTTTTATTTTATTTTATTTGCGATTTTCACTTAGCGCAGCCCCATTTTTATAACTTGGCTTTCCACAACTTAAGATTCTTCTGCAGTTTGAATGCAAAATATTAGAGTTTTAATTGGCAATTTATTATTATTAATGAAATATAAAAAAGTAACTCCATATATAACCTCAAATCATTTGAAATTAATAACTGTATGTATTACCACTTATTGTAGTAAAATATTTGCTTTTCATTGTTTTAAATTTTTCATTACAAATACTTGAAACATTTTGTACTACCGTCAGTGGCTTTCAAACGCAATTACCACAAATCACTAGAAATCCATGAAAACTAAAAAAAAAACGTTAGTTTGTAACACTACAATGCACTTGGATTGTTTATATGTATGCCCTGCAGGGAAATGCCAAACTGGTATACAAAAATACTAGTTAAATACTAGTAAAATACTAGTATTTGAAGATGAAATCATAACAGTTGGTTCTCTGTAAAGCAGTTCACCAGTTAAAGGAGTCATAATAATGTGTTGTTGTTATACAGGGTGTCCCAGAAATTAACGCAAGATTTAAATTTGCAGCTATTTATTTAGTAAAAATAAAACAAATCGACAGCTGATACTATAGGATTAGTAAAAATTAACGTTATACGATAGAAAACCCTGTCTTCATTATTGAATATTATTACAAAAATAGGGAAAACTTGACAGCCGCAGTTCGAAAATTTCATACAAAATATGATCGAAATAGTGTTTTAACTTCGTCAACTGTAAAAATTAAAAACTCCGGTAAGCAGGATCCATTGGAGACACCAAGCCCACTGATCGTCCTAAAACAAATCGTGCAAATGACAGACAACATCGAAGCAGTGCGTGAGAACTTCAATTCGGCATCGTGAATAAGAATTGTGAATTTTTTGTCGAATAACCAGTGAAAATCTATGTCTCCATGCTTACAAAATGCGATTAGCAGCATTATTAATTTAGCATAATGACTATGTAACTGAAGAGAGTTTGTTGACTGCATTATTGAGCATCAACAAATGGATACTGATTTTTCGAGTAAAACCATCCTAAGCGATGAAGCGATAAAATTTGCTGCTTTTGGGGTTCTGAGAAATCATATGTGATTGTCGAAAAACAAATGTATCCATTACGTGTCACTGTTTGGTTGTGGATTTTGGGCTGGGGGTATAATTGGACCATACTTCTTTGAAAATGAGGTTGGTCAAATTGTCACTGACACTTGACGACTTGATATCGCGACGTGATAAGCCAGTTCTTTTTTGCCGAAACTGGATGATATTGATGTGGTTCAACAACATATGTCACATATCATACAGCACGTGAAGCACTTTATTTACTGCATGAATCTTTCCAGGTCGTGTACTCTCTTATTTTGGTGATCATAATTGGCCTGCTAAATCATGGGATTTAACTCCTTTTCCTTTTCTTTTTTGGGATTGTTTAAATCACAGGACATTGCAAACAAGCCACAACCATGCGTGCTTTAAAGAAGGAGTTTCAACGTTGCAACAATGAAATTGATGCATGATGACAGATGTAAAAGTGACAGCCATTTCAATAAAACCAAAAGTGTGCTAATGGTTCAAAAAAAAAAAAAAAATGGAACAAAGAGCAAATATAAAATTTTGTGTCGAACTTGAAAAAAAATTGAAATTGAAGTTTAAAAAATTAAAAAAAAATTGAAAAAAATGAAGCAGCCGTAACCGAGGTATTGAAGAACATTTCTATAAATGACAAAAAAAAATCTATGCATGCGCTGGTTGATCGTTCCAAACGTTGTGTTGAGTCAAATGGAACCTATTTTGAATAAATAATAACTTTCAAAGATAATATAATGTGTATTTTACCATTTTATATCCAAAAAGTTCGGTTATTTTTGGGACACACCGTGTATATAATTGGCGCTTTGTAACCGCTGAAGCAATTTTTCGGAAGAATTCCTCCTCCAGTTTGTGGTTTTACGTCTAGATGTTTTACCAACAAATGGAGGGACCTACAGTTTATTCTATATCGCCTCCGAACAGCTCCATGCCACGGCTGAGCTTCATTCTTAATTCCGCTCCGTTGAAGTGGGGCAAAACGACGTTGATCGTGTCCTCGCCACGAGGTCATTGTTAAGGGCTCTGAAGACGGTCAAATAATTTCATCAAGATCAAATTATTGTCTGTCGAATTAATATATCCAAAATTTTGATTTTCATCAAGCAGTGCCGTCAACAAATCCGTGTAGCGTGCGTGTAACCGACAAATGCCGACTACACCAATACACATAAGGTTTTGATTGGTTTATTTGAGCGTTTCCAGGGCACTTTAGGTTCTCGTTTGAGTATCGCAGTAGGCAAAGTCATTTTTATTTTTATTTTATTATTGTTATGTTTTTGGTGTAGCAGACAACAGGCCTTAATGAACTGGTATAAAACTTGTATGAAACTGATGTATAGTAGTTGCTTAAAAGGGAAATGGATGGTAGATGAATTCTTTCCTGCTGGGTATATTATATGTAAGTAAGTAGCGCTCGTCGGCTATCTCTGCTGCGGCGCCACAAATTAACCAGAAACAAAATATTGCACTTAATTCGCTTTCAATGTACAAATTTGTCGTCAATATCTCTGTAGTTTGCTGCATGCAGCATGAGCCTGTGTGTGCTTGTGTTTGTGTATTTCCTTCGTGACGTGGAGCGCCGCTGTTTTCATGTCATCCTTCCTACTAGCGCGCTTTCAATCACTTGCTACGTTACTTAGAACTTTTCCATCTAATAACTCAATTCAAAACTATACAAAAGCAAAATAATAAATTTATAAAAAGTGGAAAACTACAAAAAAAAAAAAAATAGAAATCGCGGCAGCAGCGAACCGACAATGGCAAACTTTAGAGCGCGAATTTGGTGTGAAGCATAAGAAATTGAAATAAAACTGAAAACTTTTTAGATTATTTGTTCGTGGTAATATGCTTCCATATTTCATTGAGTGCTGGAAATGGCAAATTTTGTGCCGTTGCTTTAGTCTTTCGATATACATACCTATGTACATATGTATGTTCTAATGTTGCTTATCCTTTTGAAATTCAGTTGTGCAGTTGCAATTTTCCTTAATCTCATTTATGTCTCCAATTTTGAAATAAACGCAAAAAGTTCTTAATATTATTGTACTGCAAGTATGCATGTACGTGTATGTATCGCGCTGTCAGTAACTGAGTATAGTCGGCTGTGCGTCGGAAGTGGATAACTCACAAATTATTGTAAATTGCTATCGATAGTTGGGCATTGTCAGATTTCACTTCATTTGCATTCGCTCCTTTTTTGCACTCATCGATTTGAGCGGAATTTCGCTTGTTGATGATACTTCAATTGGGAATAATAAATAAAGACATTCAAGTGCATTTTAAGACTTCCTCCTTAAGTAAATGGCCCTGTAGTAGAATTATTTGCATTATAGAAATGGAAATTCTTTAGCCTGAACTGGAAACACATTATACTGTTTACTTTAAACTGCCTAATTATGGCAGCTGTTGTGTATATTAATAGATTTTCCTCTCCCACACATCTTTCCTTCTGATAATTCTTTCTTATTAATTTAATTTGAGATACCACTCTCCACTGCCACGGTGCCTCACAGTGAACACGCTGATTCGGCAACTAGATAGCAAAGGTTGTGATGTGATAGCATACGCTGATATGGCCCTAATAGCGTCAGGCAACCACCCGCAATTCTTAAGTGATTTATTCCAAAAAGTCCTAAACATAATAGAAAGCTGGTAGAGGGTATGTGGGCTAGATGTCAATCCAGTCAAAACCAAATTGGTTATTTTCACAAGGAGATATAAACCACTTCCGTTTAAACCACCTAAGATAAAAGGCATGGAAACCGCTCGCTCTAAAATATATATAAATATCTCGGAATAATCTTAGATATCAAGCTCAACTGGGCCCAAAAAACGGTGCAAAGATCGAGGAAACCTATTACTGGCCTCCAAGCATGCTAAGCGGCCATTGGCGGAAGATGGTGCCTGAATCCGTTTTTTGTTCACTGGAATTATTCAGCGGTTGCAACACTTATTCTACTCTACGGGGTCACTGTCTGATGACCAGCAGAAGCAGGCTAGATAGAGTTCAGCGTTCGGCAGGTGTTCCCCTTACTGGAGTGCTGCCGTCGACTCCATCCGAAACCCTGCAAACTCTTCTTAATTTACTTCCCTTGGCTCAGCCTTGGAGTTATCGCACTACACAATCTTCACTTACTGGTTTGACAATCTTTTTTCCATGAAAGGTAAGGTTGTGGACTTCGCTCATCAAGACTACGGCCGAATCTTCCAAGCAGAACTTATTGGAATCGCGGAAGCCGCAGAATGGTTGCTGAGATCTCTGTTTATAAACCAATCAATCAGTATGGATAGCAAAGCGGCCTTCAGATCTTTTCAATGTAATTACACCGCATCAAAAGTGGCACTGAAGTGCAGAAGCGATTTAAACAAGCTCTCAGCTAGATACAGTACAGCCATGGTCAAAATGCCACGACGTAGGGATATTTCAGGCGATTGTATGGGGAGAGAAGTTACCACTCTAGCTACTATAAATTCTACACTACTCGCGGGCATACCCTTATCTAAGGTAAAGCTTAGACTAAAACTGGCTTTCACCAAAATTGCCAATACCAAATGGCTTGGCTTGAACCTGCTACCTCACCAGTCACCCTTGGCCAAAGCTGAACGCTAAAAGATAACTTCTTTGTCTGCCGGGCAGACGTAGCAACGACTGGTATAGGCTGTATCGCATCGTTCATAAGACACATGAAATGATTCGTAAATCTAAGAAGATGAAAACTACACCACTGTAGTATCGCAATGGGCCTTCAGGCCTAATTACGCTGGTTACTCTGATCAGCAACCGCAGCAACTCAGCTCAAGTCATATCCGGCCACAATAGGGAAGTTCGGTATAGTAGCCAGAATAGCACCAGGTTAAGTATTTACAAATTTGATATGGTCATGAAACATATAAAGACTTCGTCATGACCGAACACAGCTTTTTTCTTGCTTAAAGCTGCTCCTGAGAAATTTACTTTTATCAATAGTTTCGTAAGCCATTAAGTCCTTCAAAAATCGAACATCCTGGTAAGGATCCTCTACAGCTAAAGTAGTTCGCGGCCACGTCTTAACCAAGATGTCTGATGCATAGTTAGAGCTCCAACAGAGCTACCTTTATTATTATTATGAACTTTTCTTTTTCTCGGGCACTCTAATATATATATATGTACATATGTTTGTATATATCAAATCGCGTTCTAGACTAAATGCAAAAGACAATAGTTTGTTTTCTAAAATAACATTAGCAAATAAAAAAATAAAATAAAAATAAAGATAAAGATAATCAGACGTTCAACTCAGCCACCTAAGGTCACAGCTGATGAACCTACGCGGCTAATACTTTAGCTCGATTAGTCACTGGGGTATTTTTATGACCTCCTTTTAGGACAAGAACTTTTACGTTTTTACTATAATACTCGTATGTAAAATGTGTTTGGTACACGTAAGATCTATGGACTTTTGTTATTTTCGTATGTGTGTGAGTAGGTATGAGCGTACTTTTATGATGACAAACTTTAGGGCAGCGTGAAGCAAAAATCAGGCGAAATAATAAAAATTATCATAAGTATTTTGGGTAAGTTAAAATTATTTGAATGGCTACATATTTTATTGTTGTATGGCATTTTATATACATATGTACATATATGAATATACACTGAAGTGCAAAATTTTACTATTATGCGTCTCTACTTTTTTCCTCAAAAACTTATTTGTGTTAATTTTTGGTATAAAAACAGCACCAATCCATTTTTTTCTACTTTTCTAAGGAACAAAACCAAATTTTTACCACGCCTGGCAGATTTTGTTGTGCCGGAACACTATATTTGGTAATGTTCTCCCAAACAGTTTTGAACCATCGCACTCTTTCACTGCTTATAATTTACATTTACTTTACAACAGTGGTATTAGTTTGTCAAAATATAAAGAACCTTGTTTGTTTCATTAAGTGGAAACCAAAGCAAAATGAGTTGGTCCTTACCGTCACCGACATTTATAAGCACTGCTGTGATGTTGTCTGTCATTTGAACGACTTGTTTTTTCTCAACCAGTGGGCTTGGCGTCTCCAACGGACCGTTGCTTCCAGAATTTTCACGCTGTTTTAGAGTCCAAAAGTATCCTATCTTCACCCCAAAATTCTTGGCTAGATCTTGGTGGAGCCGTTCTCCTTGTTCGTCACTCGTATCGACCAAGTTTTTGCAGAAAAATCATGGTGGGAATCTAGGAAATATATCTTTGGAGACAGTTTAGCGTCAATGTTTTGACAACTTTCCAACAAATCAGCAAACATTTTCATAAAATTAGGGATTTTGTGTGTGATCTTCTGCATTATCGCGTAGCATTTCTTCGTTTGTATTTAAAGAGAAATCCGAATAAGGGGTTTTATTATTTTGTTTTTTGCGTAGAAGAGCAGATGTTAGGCTGTAGTTAGTCTTTCGTTTCGATCGTTCGTTGTATTCATTGCATTAAATATACCCTTAACAAAAAACTTATGTGTTCTTCTTTTTTGAAGAACTGTCGAAGGGCCCAAGATCTGTTACTGTATGCAGTCATTTGTATTCGAGAGTCGAGATATTTCCTTTGCTGCAACTGTGATGCAAACAACTCTGCCTTTTGTTTGGATGTATGAAATCTAGTTATGGGGCGCAACTTGGGCGACGAATCTAGATATAATATAAAGAATCCAGTCGAAAAAATTGAGAATAATAACGGGAGAGATTTATTTTCATATACCCACCATCAAAGAAGAGATTGAAATCGCATAGCAAAACGACTTAACAAAATTGCAAAATCATCCCGATATAAGACCGACCCCTATGTATCAAAATTATTAATTATTCGATTTCCAACAACTCAAGCCGGCTGATCATCAACAACGTCGTGTTGACTGATGAGGCCGATTTGGATCTCGACGGTTACGTCAGTGAGCAAAAAAGTTGCATCTGGGGCACGGAAAACCGAAAATTTATTGTTGAAAAGCATCTCCTTCCTCAACTTGTAACAGTTTGGTGGCGTTTGTGGTCCGGCGGGGTTATTGGATCTTACTTTTTCGAAGATGAGGCTAGAGCAACAGTTGCGGTGAACAAATTACGTTATCTGGATATGTTTATTGATTTTTTATGACCGGAATTGTATGGTATTGATCTGGGCAACGTTCACTTTCAACAAGACGACGCTACGTACCACTCAAGTAACAAAACCATCAATCTTTATAGGGAAAAGTTTCTGCACCGTGTTATCTCTCGAAGAGGTGATCACAATTGGCCACCGAGATCTTGTGATTTAACACCTTGCGATTTCTTCTTTTATGTCGATAAATATTTCATAATAGAATTAGCGCTTTTTAACTGCTGAAGCAATTTTGGGCGGAGCTCCTCAAATGGAGGGAGCTACACGGTGTGTCCCAAAAAAAACCGAACTTTTTGGATATAAAATAGTAAAATACACATTATTTTATCTTTGAAAGTAATTATTTATTCAAAATAGGTTCCATTTGACTCAACACAACGTTTGGAACGATCAACCAGCGCATGCATAGATTTTTTTATGTCATTTATAGAAATGTTCTTCAGTACCTCGGTTACGGCTGCTTCATTTTTTTCAATTTTTTTTTTAATTTTTTAAACTTCAATTTCAATTTTTTTTCAAGTTTGACACAAAATTTTATATTTGCTCTTTGTTCCATTTTTTTTTTTTGGAACCATTAGCACACTTTTGGTTTTATTGAAATGGCTGTCACTTTTACATCTGTCATCCGACTTACATGAAGTCAGGTGCGTTTGAAAGAGGATGAATGTATCTTTTTAATGTTGCAAACTTCCAATAGATGGCGCTCTATGTTGTATGATTTAAATATAAAGTTCGGTTATTTTTGGGATACACCGAGTATATTTATTTATTTTTTTTTGCTTCTAATTTTCAAATTTATCACGTTCTATTTTGGTGACCACATTTGCATAGTGTTGGACCAGGGTATGTTAGATATTTGCACTTCAGTGTACTCGATCACATATAAATACACATGTATACGTATGAATTTTATCTACAGCAAATATAGTGCAAACTTTATTCAGAAATGTACTTTAAAGCTTCGATTCTTTTATATTTTCAGAAAAATCATGGGAAATTGAGAGATCACAAATTATTAAAGTTATATTAAATATTTCATTTCATTAATTTTTTACCGCATTTGCAAAACAAAAAACTATGAGTAATATTTAGGAACTAAGCTAGGAGTTTTAGCCACTTCAATTCTTTTTCAGTTTTAGAGTTTACTTCCTTACTGTTTCTGACACTGTATTCATGTACACATACTTCTAACTGCAAGCATAGGTATATACATATATGTATATTTAAATCCTCTTTCAAGCAGTAAAAGGACAAACACTTCTTTTGAACAAGCTTTACTCAAGTTCAAGTACCAAAAAACTCTCGCACAGAATCAAGCCGCTGAAGCACAAGTAAAACATATCACAAAATAGTCTCATAATATTTATAAGACTCCTTAAGGACCTTAAGGGCCATTTAGCTAGCACCGCTGAAGTAGTCCTAACGAGTACACATTCATACATAGATAACTTTTTTGTTACCTCCCACACACAACAATTCAAACGCCGCAAGGTGACCCCCCAGAGAGCCAGATAGTTGTGGCGTAAAGGAAGGACGACCCGCAAGCTTCGGTGCGTATTTTAGTGGCATACAAAGTGTTAAAGAAGTTGACCATAAAAATTTATGTATACGAGTATGCTTTAATTTCAAAAGACAAACACTTTGTTGGTTATTAGATGTGTGTATATGAGTAAGTTTTGCACACTCTCTTCTCCTCCATGACGCCCTTTACAATCGTTCACTCTATTTGGTTATGTCTGCTGGTCGGTTGGAGAGTTGGTCGGTTGACACTTGCCACAAATATTTTGGCTCATCATCATCCATTGTTTGCTTAAGTTTCACCATGTATTGTATATATGGATGGATGTGTATGTATGAATGTGAATATGATTATTTTTACGTTTATTTTAATATTTTTTTTTTGGAATTTTTGCCCATTTCATTATCATTGCCGCAGAGCAAGAAAACTTTGTTTACCTACGAAAGTAAAAGAGAGCGTTGTCACTGCTTTTTGCCAATTGGTCCTGCAGGATATGATAAATAAGCTGGCTGACAATTTATTTGTGTCAATTTCTGTCACAAAGTATTTACAATATGACAAAATGTTGACAAATACACAGGAACACTGAAGGGAGGTAGAAAGTGTGTGTGCCTAACAATGATGAAAAAAAGTTTGTTCTTTACATTTTATTTTTTATTTATTTATTTATTTTTATTTTTTTTTTGACAAGGCATAAATTGTCAACAAATCATGTTTAAATAAGTGAGTAGGCAAACAAATAAAAGTTATATTTTGTGACAAGTAATATTTTGACTGTTTGGAATTTTCAATTAAAATAAGCATAATATTAGGCCTCACGACCCAACATATTTTTGAACGAGTTTTTCTTTTTAATTTGCATTTCAAAGAAGTCAATTATGATAGCTAATGTTATACTCAATAAATATACTTTATACATACATATATGTATTTGTTATAACCCACCACCTCAATCCATTGAAATCAGCAGCTGCTCCGTGCAAAGTCATCAACACACTCCGACATGTCAATCGCTACTAATTCAACTTGTTCACAAGTGCATAAAAACTAACGTACACACAGGCACACACACACACATACACACACATATGCATAAAACTAATAAAATGATCATTAAATCAACTTGCGTAGATAATCGAACGTGGGACTTTGAGCACAACACACATCATCAGCGTCATCAATAATTAATGGCAACGACATGACTAAAGCGTTGGTCACGATCTCAACATAGTTACCGCTACACATACACACACACTCGGGCAGGAGTGGAGAAAAAAAATAATCATTTCGGTATAACAAAATATACATTTAGGCGTCATATGTGTGCTGGTAGAATATATGTTGACTTTGCCACATGCATATGTACATATGTATATCAATAAAGTAACTATTTTATTTTCGAAAAGCGTGTAGGAATATTTCTGTTAATTGGTAACAACTGAGAGTCAATAAGTAGGTAATAAAATGGTATGCTTTTCAATGGTGGGTTGCCTATATTTAGGCGTTACACAATTATTTTTAGCTGTGGTAGTTAATTGAACATTCTTATGGTATTCTTTTTCTTTTTTTTATTTTTATTTTTTGTGTATTTTTTTGTTATTATTTTGTTGACCCAGTTCAATTACAGAACATGAATTTTTTGGGCAAGTGTATGTGTAAGCGGAATTTATTTTATGGTTTACTCGTGGTCTCGTATTTAGAATGTAATTATATCAAATTAAAATACATTTTATTTTGTATGCTTCTCAGCTGTCTAATTAGTAGTAAATATCGAAATCGTAAAATGCTGTTAAAGATGTAATATGCATTGGTGTATGTGTATGCGAATAATACACAAAACCTAGAAATCTCAAAAAAACGTAATCCAGACACAATCCAGACACGAAATATCTATAAAAATTACTACAAAAAGGCGGTCAAGAGTAAATAACACCTACGGCCATGTCCTTCTCTACCTGGTCCTTCCAACGGAGTGAAAGTCTTCCTCTGCCTCCGCTTCCACCGGCGGGTTCTGCATCGAAATCTTTCAAAGCTGGAGTATTCGTATCCATCCGGACCACATGGCCTAGCCAGAACTATGTCAATGTCGTCGTATAACTCGTACAGCTCATCGTTCCATCGTCTGCGATATTCGCCGTTGTCAACACGAAGACGACTATAAATCTTACGCAAAACTTTTCTCTCGAAAATTCCTAACGTCGATTTATCAGATGTTGTCATCGTCCATGCTTCCGCATCATATTGCAGGACGGGAACGATGAGAGGCTTGTAGGATTTGGTTTTCATTCGCCGGGAGAGGACTTTACTTTTCAATTGCTTGCTCAGTCCAAAGTAGTACCTGTTGGCAAGAGCGATTCCGCGCTGAATTTCAAGGCTGACATTGTGGTCGGTGTTAAGGCTGGTTCCAACATAGACGAAATTATCTACGACCTCGAAGTTATGACTGTCAACAGTGACATGGGAGCCATGACACAAATGCGATGACTGTTTATATGATGGCAGAAGATATTTCGTCTTGCCCTCGTTCACTATCAGACCCATATCCTTCGCTTTCTTATCCAGTCTGGAGAAAGCTGAACTCACGGCGCGGTTGTTGAGGCCAATAATGTCGATATCATCGGTGTACTCCAGCAGCTGTACGCTCTTATAGAAGATTGTACCTTCTCTATTTAGCTCTGCTGCTCGTATTATGTTATCGCTGGGTATCGAACGGCTCGGAGGGGTCCATTCCGATCCTGACGGATCCAAAGATGGACACTAGCCAAGAGAAAATACGCAATGATTTATAGTTTTTCTTCGATAAGGGCGAAAACGCAAGCTAGGCGTTTATGGTTCTGATGTTGTTAAAAGATGCTTCATGGAGTGGAATGTCATCGTTTACTTGTTTAAATTCGATTAGGCGTATGATCGTTTCAAGGGCACCGTTTCAGCTGATAAGGCAGCGCTGGTCGTCAACGGAGAGAAAATCACTGCCTTCATTGAACGTGTCGCTGTCAACATTAACTGGACCAGCGCTGGTGCTGATTATGTTGTCGAATCTACTGGCATCTCTTCAACCATCCTCGTTGCCAACAGCCGCTGATAGCCCGCCGAAAAGTATCTTGGATTACGTCACTGAAAAAGTAGTATCCACCAATTTCGTCAGTGATACACACTCAGTGCTCTTTCATTCCACAAGGTTCGGTAGTTGACCCGAGGTTTGCTGCTTTGGATTCGTTATCTTCGTTCATTTCATGTGAGCCTCAATTAGGAATACTAGGGTGTACGCGTAATAGTTTTTCTTGGATATTACCGAACTGCTTAAATGCTTTTTATTTGGTTAACAGGGCGGATCTAACAAAATTACCGAACAGACACACCATTTTAGGTACTGGACACAACTCTTTTTTGGCTTTCAAAGTTGATTATTTTTATGGTATACAAGTAGTTCTCTCACCTCCACTCTTTTTCTTTGTCATCCTAGCGTAGATGATGTACTGGACAGAATTTCGCCAGAGTGAGAGATCCCCAAAACAACTATCGTCAGGACCCAATGAATGCTTGACTTAGATTAGAAGTTTTAGACTAACTAAAGTGGTTGTGGTCTGATGGTTAGCAGTCCGTATGTTGTCCAACTAGAGTGGGCCCTATCTTTCCACTTGGCGTCTGAGTAGTCAAAAATGGTTTAGTTATTGAAGGCATAAATATTATTTTGTCTTATTTTTCTGTATGCCTTCTGGAGATACGAAATTGCCACTAAATCATTTATCAATAAATAAGTAAATACGATAGTTGTTTGCTTGAATTGGTTGTCCGGCATCATCTCGCATACGCCACCAAACGGGTACATTGTAATAACACTGAGGCTCCTAACCCCTCCCGCTAATCAAACTAATGTTCGGAGTTTTCAAAACTGAGCAATCATGGTATCTTTACCCACGCTACCTCGCTCAAGTCTCCAAAGGTTGCAGCCCCTAGAGACTTTAACTTAATTATTCAAATCACAAGGGAAGTTTTCAAGTTCCTCTCACTATCTGCCACCTTTACAGAAGTCGTTAGGTGGTACGCCCAACCTCTCTGCGTGCCTGCTCAAAGGAATATGTCCTGTAAAAAGACTTATAACTTTAGATATTTCCTTTCTTTTTGGCTCGCGAGTCCTTCTTCTGTTCCATTCCATTCTTTAGTTCCATTTTGGTATTAGCATTTTTAATAAATAACCCTCCTATATTGACCCTATAAGAGAGAGCCGCATGCCCAAGCTCTTCCAAAATGGCGAAAGTGGAAGGAAAGAGCCCTTCCTTGCAAGCTCGTCTGACATCTCATTACCCGCTATGTTACCAAGAACCTTTAAGTAGACTTTGCGACCAACCCTGTTATCCAGTTTTGACCCATCCGTAAAAAATGAATCGAGTCGGTGCTTGCTGGTATCATCCCATACCATTAGTATCTATCCGGGATAATTACCTTGAAATCTATCGGAAAGCAAGTCAAATATATGCAGTAGTCCGTTTTATCGGGTAGATGGAATCTTCTTAAGCTGTTAGTATCGATTCAGATACCAATTGTAGTCTTATTGCGGCGCAAGCAACTTTACGCAGCTTCATAAGGTCGATAGTGGGTAGAACTAAGAGGACATTTATAGCCTCAGTTGGTGTGGTATGAAGTGCTCCGCTAATACACCGGAGCGCTGCCTTCTGTACTCTAACGAATTTGGGTTGGAATTTTTCTCGAGTGCTGACCACCTTACTACAACTCCATTGAGAAGTATAGGCCTGACAACTGCAACATAAAGCCAAATATTTTAGGTAATATGCTATATAACTGGCGAAATTTAATTTCTTAAGTGTCTACTCTTTAACAATTTATCTCCTCATTCAAATTTTCAAATTTAGGTCAACGAATTTATCTGTTCTTTGAGCTACAATTGAAATATATAATCACTCAATCAAAAATACATAAATGTTTCCTGCAAAATTTTTAGTGCATAAAATCGCAATACTCGTATACCGACTGAACGCCGAAAAGTATGCTGTAGTTCGTACAAAAAGCTTTTAAGGGGAAACTGCTTGGAATATTGAAAAAATCGAAGCTGCGGTTAATATCAATGTGAATGGCATTCTAAGCCTAAATCTGTATTTACATTGATCTGTGGATACAGACAGCGAGGCAGACGTTCATTGCTCCCCGGTAGTGGTAATATTTATTTATTGTGCTTTTTCAATTTTCTTTTGTATCTTTTCCACTTAAGCATTATTTTTTTTTTTTTTTTGTAGCAAAATATTCGATAGGAAACTAAGCTGACACTCATACTCCATAGCTAACGGAGGCTTCTTGTTATTGTAACAACACTCAAAAGCTGCAAATAGCCGAGCAATAAGTAACTGTTGAAATGATTTTACGATTCACATTTTGTCTGCAGTCGTATTTATGCTGCGGCTTACAAAAACCAGATGCAACAACGAATAAAAGCCACAAGAGTTGGGGAAAAATAATAATAAAAATACAACAAATAGATGTGAACAGTTGTACATACCCTGCTGGGAAAATTCGAGTTGTTAACTCACTAACTCACCTTCCCGCCTAAGTAACTGGCATTTTTATCATGACGACGTCCTACGAATTGTCAATTGTCCGACTATGCATCAGCTTCATACTAGTTGAATACTAGTTCAACATGTTGCATTTCTACTTCACAAAAGAAATAAATAGAAATGATTTAGCCTTTTTTTTTGATCGAACTGAGGATCTATCAAGCCATAGCGAAAACCCTGAATGATGACGGCGTTTGCGCGCTTCAGAATACCGTAGCGCGTTGGGTATGACGACAACACACGATTGTGGAAATTATTATTACTACCGCGACTTGTGAACTGCTATACAAATAACCAACTGGTACGATTTCATCTTAAAAATACTAGTATTTACTAAAATTTTATCTTACCAGCTTGGCCATTCCCTGTTGGGTATGTATAAATATATGTAAGGGGAGTTTGTAAAGGTTCGATGAGGCAATCGTTGAGTTGAGTTTTAATCGCCAACATTGCTGACAATGCGCTGAGACGACTTTGCGGGTTTGGATGGCGATGATTTGTTGGATTGGTGAGAATGAATTAAGGAGGGTTATGGCTGTCAATGACTATATTAGTAAATATGCATATACGGCTTGCTGCAAAATGCTAAAGCAATATATGTATATGTAAATATGAAGTGGATGAAATCATACCAGTTTATTATGAACTGGAAGTACTATATACCAGGCATAAAATATAAAAAAACAAACAAAATAAGAGGTAAACTTTCGGACGAGTAATACGAAGACAAATAGTTTTTTTATGAAAATATGTCGTTTTACGGTCCTAAATAGGCCCGTAGATTTTAGTATTCCTCACCATTTTGACCCGGCTTTCCATTCTTAGGAAACAATGTAAAGAGGAAGATATGCCATTAATAATGAAAAACAATATCAGCCAAATGGGCGCCTCGGCTACGCTTACAGGACCGTATCCTTATTATATAGTGGCTGCTGGATGCCCTCAATAGATTCCTGAATTCCACATTTGAGGTATTGAATCGACATTAGCCTGCGGCATAGACCTTGTCTTTCACGTGGCCCCAAAGAATCCCTTAAAAGATCGATGGTTTCGTTGCTTATGTGGCACGTAACGCCCTCTTGTTGAAAGTAAATGTCGTCCAGAACAATACCATACAATTCCGCCCATAAAAAGATTGTAATCGGCCCTTGATAGAACAATCTATTCATTTCAAAAAAAGGAAGGTGTCCAATGACCCCGCCGGACAATAAAATGCACCAAAACAGTTACACCTTGAGGATGGAGAGATTTTTCAATAATAAATCTTGGATTTTACGAGCCCCAGATGAGACAGTTTTGTTTATTGACGTAGCGAATGAGGTGGATGTGAGCCTACTCTGTCTAGGTGATTTTTCGATGGAATTCCGGATCATTTTCATGCATTTCAAGGACCCAATCAGCAAAGACACAACGTTGTTGATAATCGGACGGCTTGAGTTCCTGTATTAACTGAACTTTATAAGCCTTAAGACCCGAGCTTTATGCAAAATATATTGTAATGACATTTCTGACTGCTCAATTCAAAGGAACGACGAGGAATGGACAAACCTGGGTTTTCTTCAATACATCGCATCACTACTTTCTGCATTGCGGTCCGACAAGGTGCTTCACGACGACATAAAAATGTTTTAATCAATTCATTGCGTTGTTGAAGCGTGTATAGTTCCAGTTTAATTAATAATATAAGTGGAACTTTGTAACCGCTGAAGCGATTTTCGGCCGAGCTCCTCCTCCAAGTTGTGGTGTTTGCGTCTTGATGTTTTTTTTTCCAACAAATGGAGGGACTAACGATTAATGTTTTTCTATGAGGAGCCTTTATGTCAGAAATACACTCGGAGGGCTTGGTATCCCCTGCCGAGGAGCGGCCGCAATTAGAAAAGTTTAGTATGGATGTTGGTCAAACCAGGACTCTAACCCTGGTCTACCGACTGCCACAATACTTTTTCTATTATATGATAAAGACATTTGTCGATTTCTGTAAAATTTTGTAAAAATGATATATGGCAACTCTACACATCTATTACTAAATATGAAAAGGAAACTGATAGATTTTTGCATTTGATAAAGGCACTTTCGGTTACCAGAAAGTTAACAAAAATTTAGCACTTTAAACGGACTTATTAAAAATCAATACTTTACTAACCAACGAGTTACACAGAATTAATGGAGCAACCCAAGTAAAGAGCAAAATAAAAATCATTAACCGTATTTCTCACCTCTGAACTCCATTTGCGGATTTTATCATTCCCCCCTCCCTCGAACAATATTCCTCCTATTTTTCCAACTCCAATCCTTGCGCTCCATCAAATGTTGATTTTTTAATTTCTTTTTACCATTGCTAAGCGCGAAATTGAAATGTTATCCGTGCAAATGCCAAACAACAGCAGTTATTGCAACAACACCAACAACACCAACAACACCAACAATGTAAACAATAGTTATTGCCTGGCAATTGTTATTCGATCGCAGCTTACAAAAGGATTAGCAGTCATTGGCAGGCGGGGATTTATTCAACTACGCTGTTATTTCCAGTGCTTTTCTGTCTTTCGCTTCGTTTGCTCTTTTTGCCACAGTATAATTTCACAACTCCCTTTCTTCCTTTTACTGAGGTGAAGTGCAGTCGCGTCGCTCTGAAGTCGCGTATAAATTAAAGTGCGGTTTTTTAAGTTTTCAAGTTTTTCAAAGCCACTGGTTTCCTTTATTATTTATTTTTTTGTTTTTTTATTTGATTCTTTTTATTTTTTTTTTATTTTTCGGTCGTGTGTCATGCCTTTACGTAGCATTTCTTTTTCGAAAATTAAAATTAATTACCACATTCTGTACCCGCTCTGCACTCCACTTTTCCCCTATTGCTTGTGTAATAAAGAAAACTTGCAGCCACACTTTGCTCTAATTACTCGAGTTTGAGTTTGAGTTCGAATTTGCACTAGGTTCTTTGCCTTGCTACATCCTTTACTCATCTTTACGCATATTCTGGTCCTTAGTCTTTGGTCTTTCTTCTTTGGTCGTTTGAAGTTTGCCTTGTGGTATTTGGCATTCGGTGGTTGGCCATGATTTTTATTACGTTTGCAACTTTTGCCATAAGGAATACTAAAAGACACGCCGTTCCCTTAGTGTTTTTTACGATTTAGTAGTTTTACAGTTCCTTCATTCGTTTTTTATCAGTTGATTGTCGCTTTGGCAACGTAAAAGTGCAATAATTGACGCTGCATAGTTTGTGGTTAGGCAGTGAAGAAGGGTAAAGCTTTTCAAGGAAGCCATTATTTGCATATGATGTTTTAGATGTTGGAAAAACTTTTGCGGATAATAGTAAATTTAATCATTTTTTTTGTGTCGCTTAAAACATGTGTACATAACTTTATGTATTCTTCATTCATAACTCAGACCTAATTTCTGTGGCTTTAGACCTCGTAAATCCACCTTTAACCAGATATTCAACATGCAAATCACACAAATCTTTTAAAAGACCCATGAGAAAAGAATAGGTACCAAACATTTTTCAACGATTTAATAGCTACCTTGGACAGCACAGTAAAGAGATGCCTCTACGCCGTTATGTCTGAGCTTGGTATACCAGAAGTGCAGTCAGAATTGTGAAAGACCTCTCCGACCCGTTCGATACCAGACGAGGTTTCAGATAGGATAACTCTTCATCGCGCGATTTCTTCTATTTGACACTTTAGAAAATAATAAGAGTTGCAGAGAAAAATACAATAGGTACAATCTTTTACAGGAGCTTGCCAAGAAACGAAGCGAATTCGTTTGGTAGTGAACGAGGACAAGACGAAATATCTGCTGACATTAAACAAACAGTCGATGTCGTAGATTATTCCGTCTATCTAGGGACCATCAGTAACATCAATAAACATGCCAGCTCTGAAATCCAACGCAGAATTACCCATGTCAACAGGTAGACTGAGGTGGACTGAGTAGGCAATTGAAAAGTGAAGTCCTCTCTCGATGAACCAAAACCAACTCACTCATCATTTCCCTCCTGTTATATGGTGCAGAAGCGTGGACGATGTCGACATCCGATGGGGCGGCTTTGGCAGTCTTCGAGAATAAACATTTGAGAACCACTATCGGTCCTTTGCACATTGATATGATGATATAGTTCACCGAATGAACAGACAGTGGCTACGCTGGATATGTCATGTTGTCTGATGAATAAATGAAAGCGCTGCAGCTTTGAAAGTATTCGTGAAAACTTTCATAACCAAGTACAAAAAAAGAAAGAGGTCGAGATGCGTGAGCATGAAGACCTCGAGAAGCTGGCCGAAAAGGGTAATGCTCGAAAATTCTATGAAACGATACGACGGCTTACAGAAGGTTTCAATACCGGAGCAGACTCTTGTAGGACCCAAAGGTGTGATCTAGTTACGAATGCCTAGAGTATAATGAATTTATGAAGGAACACTTCTCCATCCTGCTGAATGGCAGTGAAAATGAAACAGCCGGGGATGGTGAACCCGAAACCCCAAACGAAGACGATAGAAAAGACGTCCCACTACCTGACTACGACGAGGTTCGAATGGCAATTGTCCGTCTAAAGAACAACAAAGCGACTGGAGTTGACAGCCTGCCGGCAGAGCTATTTAAACATGACAGTGAAGTGCTAACAAGGTGCATGCATCAACTACTTTGCAAAATTTGGAGTTTTGGAATTTTGGAGCTCTACCCAATCCAAAAAAAGGCGACCTCATAGTCTAATTATCGTGGGATAAGCCTCCTTAATATCGCAATAAAAGGTCCTATCGAGCGTATTGTGTGAAAGACTAAAGCCTCCCGTCAACAATCTTATTGGACCTTATCAGTGTTGCTTTAGACTTGGTAAATCTACTAATGACCAGATATTCACCATACGCCAAAACTTGGAAAAGACCCGTGAAAAAATATTCGACACACCTCACATTTTGGGCGATGTTAAAGCAGCCTTCGACAGCACGAATAGGCACTGCCTCTACGCAGCTATATCTGAATGTGGTATCCCCGCAAAACTTATACGGCTATGTATACTGACGTTAAGCAATACTAAAAGCTCCATCAGGATCGGGAAGGACCTCTCCGAGCCGTTCGATACCAAACAAGGTGTCAGACAGGGTGCTTCCTTATCCTGTGACTTTTTTAATTTATTGCTGGAGTAAATAATAAGAGTTTCAAAGCAAAGGAAGAGAAAGACCTCCACTGTGATGGAAGGACCAGGTAGAGAAGGATCTGGCTGTACTTGGTATTTCCAACTGGCACCAAACAGCAAAAAAAGAAATGAATGGCGTAATGTTATAAATAACCTCGTAAGCGCTGTCTAGGTCAAGAATGTAAGTAATCAAATTATAAATGTAAAAAGGTAGTAAAAATTTAATATTTTTTTACATTTTACTACTCTAAAAATCATTGCAGGAATAAGCCTGCCGAAGAAACGAGGTGAATTTTTCGATTACAACTGGTAATAATTCCAACATGGCATATTTTATTAAATTTTATTTATTCAATCAATATTAAGCTGCTACTTATTTTCTTTTCTTATTTTGCTTTTATTTTATAATTTTAATAACCTCTTCTCACAATGCCATTTACATATTACATATGTACGTATGTATGAATAATATATTTATTACGATGCAATTAAATATGGTATATGAACACACATATTATATATGTAAATAATGAAATTTCACCCAAATTCTCTTTTCATAATGCACAACAAAGACGTGGACAACTGTCGAAATTAGAAAATTGAAAATGAAAATGATTTTATGCAACGCAGCTGTGTGAACTTTTCGATAAATTATGTATGTATCTAAGCATGGGAATTTCTATAAAATGCTTCCCTTATTTAACATAATGTGACAACCAAAAATTTTAAACACGCTGTGCTCGCCAACGGTCAAATATGTATGTATGTATGTGTTTGCAAAAAAGGAAAAAAGTAACAACAACGAAAAATATAGCTTTGCGATTTCATTTTCACAATCATGTGTGAACTTTGAACTTTGATGGGAAAATGATTTTAGCAAAAATTCAAATTCATGGCACACTGGTGCGAGCAAACAAAAGGCAAGGCTGCGAAAGCACGAACTGGCGCAAGTGGACAAACTAGGATAATGCAAAAAATAGCAAAAAAAAAAAACAAATGATAATAAAAATGAATTTAAAAATAAACAATAATAAATTTATTAAATAAATAAATTTAATGAAAGCAACAAAAGTTATGTGGCAAAGCGTTTGATAAAGGAGGCGTAGAGGCAGAGCGGCTGTTGAAATGTGGTTTACTCTGTGAGCTGCTTCCAAGAAGGACGAAGAAGGGCGAGTGGGCCAATACATATGGCAAATAACTAAACAAATGTCTATACATATGTATGTACATACATAAATATTTTTGCATAATATGATATGTAGGTGCTAACGAAACAACAACAACAACAGCGCCGTTGGTGTGAGTGAAAGCGAGTTAGTGGCAAACCGAAAATCGGACGAGTTAGCGACAACTTTGCAGCAACTGACATTACAATTACGAGTGAAGAGATATTTTTTTTTTAGTTATTTGCTGTTTGCTAGTGGTTGTTGTGATTTTTGCTATTCTTTTTTCATCCAACTATCAGTGTCGTAAATGCAGGTCCCAGTTGTACACAATTTGGCTAAAAACTTTGCAGACACGTAGCATGCAACAAAAATTTACCAAGTTTGAGCTTTTACTATGTTGATTTTCAAGGGCTTTGAAACATCGCTGACATATGATTTGGAATATGTAAACTGCCCAAAACAAAGTTGTGTTGTGAAAAGAAAAATAAAAATTCGTTTGTAATTGCAGCGCCATTTTACGGTCACTAAGGAGCTAATCAGGTAGTGAAAAACGTTGCTCCAGTATGACTGAATATCGTTTATTTCTACGACATGCCAATCGATTTTACAAAAACGATGGAAATATTGAGCTCACGAACGAGCGTACATTTTTTGTAGAAATATGAATATATATGGGAAAATTTATTATAAACTTTCGAACAACTTTCGAAGGTCACGCAAGTGAGTAAAGTTTTTGATTGGCATTCTCCTGGGAGTAGCCATAAAGGATTCGTATGCATATGGTTCAAGCAATTCACGACTTCCGATCATAGACCAAGCATCCTCTTCGCACCTAATAAACATCCGTTTAGTGACGATCCCGAAATGTTTTATGGATTACGATTTTAATGTCCTGGAATGTCCGGTACTTTATTTGGGAAACTGCCGCTGCCCAGCTGGTTGATATTCTCGTCCAAGAATTGCGATGACGAGACAAGGACAGAGGAAGGTGAGACCTTGTATTATTTATTACAGTAGCCATATAAAGGAGCGCAAATTTGGGGTTCGATTTGCGCTGGAAGAGAAACTCCTTCGCCGAGTACTGGTATTTTACTCCAGTGGATGAATGTGTAGCCGACATCCGATGAGTCGGGCCTGGAAGTCTACGAGAGAAAACGAACGATTTATGAACCTTTGCGCATTGGCAAAAAACGAACATAGCAGATAATGAACCGATGAGCTGTACGAGATATACGATGTCACAGACATAATTCAGCGAATGAAGAGACATCGGCTACACTGGCAAGGCTATGTGGTCTGAATGAATGAAACCGCTCCAGCTTTAAAAGTATTCTATGCGGTATCCGCTGGTGGAAACAGAGGAAGACCTTTACTTCTTTGGAAGGATCAGATGGTTTCACGTGATATTTTCAACTGGCATCAAACCGTGAATAGAAGGAACAAATGTCACGCTATTGTTGATTCAGCTATAGTCGAGAAGTAAGCACCCACAATGAATGTGAAGCAACTGCCAAAAATTTCGACTTTGATAAAATATATTATTTGGCGCTTTACAACTACTGAAGCGATTTTCGGCCAAGCACCTCC
This sequence comes from Ceratitis rosa, assembly GCA_037013455.1. NCBI lineage: Eukaryota > Metazoa > Arthropoda > Insecta > Diptera > Tephritidae > Ceratitis > Ceratitis rosa. The sequence goes on from JAWMAG010000003.1 coordinate 13,678,105, forward strand.
CCCAATTTATTTTGTTAATAATATTTGTTAGTATTTGCACGAGTGATTTTCATTTGGAAATTTGTATGTATATTTTTTCTATCAATCACCCATAATACAATGGGCGGCTGACTTTTTCGCGGCCTAAGGTAGTAAGGGATGACACATCATCTCCTTACTGATAATACTAATTGTGGGACTCATTATTAGTATAAATAACGCGACTTTTTTGTTCATTAACACAACAACACTATGTCAACCGAAACTGGAATTTCTCGCAATTTAAAGCACCGCGCTCTGATTAATTTCCTTGTAAAAAAGGAAGTACGTCGAAAGAAATTTTTAAAGAGATGTCCCCTTTCATATACGACGGTGAAAAAATGGGCTTGGTTAATTCAACACGGAAGAGAGACCTGTGAATGGACCACACTCGGGTAGCCCAGTGGCGGTCGTGACCGAAGAAAATGTTCAGAAAGCCGGAAAATTCGTACTGGCTGTTCGAAGAACTAAATTGCGTCAGATAGAAGAAGAATTGCAGAGTGGTAAGTTTACGCTGTTGTTGCTTCAAACAACGCCCTCGTTCACACCGCTCGGGTTGCGAGGAATGCCTTAAAAGTTACTGGATTTACAGAAATTGACCATCCACCCCAAAAGTGACTTTTTTTTCTTCATAGGCAGAGAAATCTAAAGAATAGTTTTTCAGTGGTATAGGGGCATTGTATTCATTATGTGAAAAGTGTATTTCACTTGAGGGAGACTATATTGAAAAATAAAAAAAAAAACAAAACTTATCCGCCGCCCCTCGTCCAATAGAATTTTGTAGTAAGAAGAGTTGTAACTCGCTAAAATTGAGAATATGGTAGAATTCTGTGCGAATTTTTGTTTAAAATTTTAATTTATTTTTAAATCTTTTGTCTTTTAAAATAGTTTAAAGATGTCACTTCGAAAAAAAAACTTTAACATTTAAGTTTACTTTACCTAATCAGTTTTTTATAAACAATTCACAAAACTAGCTGTACCGATTTTTATAGTCATTTTGCTATTACTTTTGAGAAATATGTATGGTATATGTAATAAAACTTATATATTTTATATATACATACGTACGTGTATATGTATGTGAGTATCGAAACTGAAAACTTTATCTTGTGCAATTTCTCAAATTTCTATTTATCATTTTTTCTGCCCCATTCTTAACGCAAGGATACTGATTACTTATGTAACCGCAGGGTTTTATGCTGCGAAAAGAAGTTTATGCGTGAATTTTTCCAATATATTCGTTATTTATTTTCAACAAACTTTGTTCACTTTATTTTATACATTTCTTTTTTATTTTCCATTATTTGTTTTTTGTGTTTTGTTTTTTTTTCCTTATGGTAAACCTTTTGGCTGTTGCCAACCGCTTTCTTGGCCTTTAACATTTTTTTGCTTTGTAATTTTTTTAAGTTTCCAACCACAATATATGCATATATTCGACAAACAGGTAAAGGTATGCATGACAACGGGTGTGTACTGTTATTTGCATATCTACAAGTTTGTATACGTTTAGGGTGATGGCAAAAACTTTTAAGGTTATTGTTAAAAATGGCAAAGTTTTTCCTTCTTTCACTTTCTAAATTCAATCACTTGTTGTTTGTTTGTTGTGATTTCAACAATTTTTTTTCTTCACATTCAAAGAGTTATGAAACATTTGTCATTTATAATTTGTTACTAAGAACACAGAGTTTATACTGATACTGATATATGTACATACATATGTATTCCGTCTTTTAAGATACATTGCCAACGGATATTTTTTAACCAATAACCCTTATTTATTTAAGTAAAAATGTAATTTTGATTACTAATTATTACAGTAATTAGAAAATGTATATTATATTCAGTATGGATCAAAACTAAAGCACTCCTTTTGTGATTTTAAATATTTCCAAATTACTCAATGAAATAACAGATCAATGGGAAGGGGCCGAACTGACACATAGATGGCGCTACTACACTAAATCCATCTGTTTTTTAGTTAGTCCTAACCTTAAAAATTATAACTTTTGTTATTTGTGAAAAAAGGATAAAAAGGAGTTTAGCATGTTAACAAAGTATTTGTTTTTTAAGGCAACCTGGCTTGATGATGATGACACTGCCCAGGAAAATCAACCATCAAAAATCGTACAGGAAGTTTCGATGTGATGAAATGAGCACGATGAACGCAGTGAACGACCAAAGATGTTGTTATCGACGAAAACATCAAAAAAATCTAAAAAATGATTTTGAATGACCGCAGTCTAAAGATGAAATCAACGAAAGTGTACATCACATTTCCGAATATTTGTATATAGGAAAAATTTGTGCAAAGTGGGTGCCACACAAGTTCATTTTTCATTTCATTAATTTTTTACCAAAAGTTAAACCGAATTGATGATTCGGGGCAGTGTTTGGAGATCATCAAGTGTAATAATCCCGAGTGTTTGTGAAAATGTATTAAACGTGACTCTATCTCTTCACTCCGAAGTCCATTCGACGGGCATTGGAGTGGACTGCACGCCTTGAACCCGCTGAAATGCATTGCAAAACACAACAGTCGGCTGGCAAGGTTATGACGCCTGTATTTTGGGATAGGCATGGAATAATTCAAGCATTTGGCTTTGAATTGTTTCCGCATCCACAGTATTCTACAGATCTGTCCCCCAACGACTACTTCCAGTTCTCTGATCTCAAAATAATGTTCACTGGGAAGAAATTTTCGTCGAATGAATCACCGTAACTAAGACCTATTTTGAAGCAAAGCACAAATCGTCAAAAATAGTATCGAAAAATTGGAGAGTCGCTATAATCACCTTTGAAGGGAACAATGTTGAATAAAATTATCAACAAATTTGTCAAAAATGTTTTTTTTTTACTATGGTATGGCCGGAGACTTTTCAATTGACCGGTTATAATAACCAAAAAGTGAGACGATTTTAATGAAATAAAACTAAAACTAAAGCACTCCCTTTAATAATGAAGATATTTGTACTAATAGTTCAGTATTTCTTACTACCTGTTAATCTTTATAACCTCAACATATCTCCTTGACATCAAAGAAATCCAGTTACTAACAACTTCAGGTTATTCTGCTGGATCCTTTACCTTTGAGTCGATTCCTTAAAATTATACTAATTTCCTTCACTTTTTTATTTAATTTTTTAGAGTCTGATTAGTCAGAGATTAGTCATTTTTATCAAAAAGCTGACGACAGCTTGATGGATTTTCTTGTGCGAAAATCTAGTACAACAGACAACTCCCGGTTTTTGGGAATGTTTCGTCATGAAGGCTGAAGATAACTTTCACAATGACCCATCTTCTTCTGTTCTTGTCCCGTCCATCGCACTTCTTGAACGGCGATGATGTCAGCCTTTATTCTTTCGATGACATCAACCAGCTAGGCAGCGGACCGGGCATTCCAGGTGCATGCCTCAAATTGTTATCCTTTAAATATTTGCGGGCATCCCTTATCAGAGTTTTTGCTTTATTTTTCAATGGGGTATACTTTTCATGTGGCGGCCGCATTAGCTGAGTGGTTAGTATTGTATACTACTATCCTGAAGACAATTATGGACAATTAATACTTCTAATTGCGGTCGCCCTTCGGCAGAGAATGTCAAGCTCTCCGAGCGTATTTAAAGCGTAAAATAAACTGTAGGTCTCCGCATTTGTGGGAAATCATCAAAACGCATTCCACAAGAGACTTGGTTTAAGACCGGAAGTCGTGAGCTTTGTTTTTTTATACACAATTCATTTATTTACTGGATCTGCTTTAATAAAAGTCTAACAGTAAGTGTATAAATCTTAAAAACTAAATTACAAACATGATAGCTCGAGTTATGTAACTCTGAGCCCTTTTCAAACTACGGCGCTCTCCTTAGAAGGAGGGAACATCTCTTCGCTGCAGGTGGGAATTTCTTGTTGGGTTGCATAAAGCACTAGCTAACGGGTTTAAATGATTTCTCAGCTTTATGAAGTACTTCGTCCTGCTTCTTTCAATTTCAGGCTTAACCAGTAAAATACCAAGGTCTTTGTGAAAATTTACGTTACGAACGTACCATGGTGCGCCCGTTAGTGCTCTTAAAATTTTGGACTGGAACCTCTGTATTTTATCAATATCAATGTTAGTTGCACAGGCCGTACCCCACAGTTGAATACCATACATCCAAATTGGTTTTATTACTGCGTTGTAAATAAGGACTTTGTAGTCTAGTTTTAGACCTTTAGACTTCTACACTTGATATCATTCTCCCATGTCCTAATTAGTTATTATTAAATAAAATTTTTTAATGCAAGGAATTAAAGCATTATGTATCAAACACTGAGTTCTCACTCGACGAACGAAAACCAAACTCTATGAGTCGCTTACCATTCCCTTCTTACTACAGGGTGTGGAGGCATGGACGATGATAACATATTATGAGTCGGCGTTAGGATTTTTCGACTTATGGTCTTCTACAATGACATAGTTCAGCGAATCAAGAAACAACAGCTGTGCTGACCGGATGGATATCTTATCAACCAGCTTTGAAAGTTTTCGATGCAGTATCAGCGGGTCGAAGCAGAGGAAGAGGGAGACTTTCACTCCGTTGGAAAGGCCACATAGAGAAGGACTTGGCTGTAGTTGGTAGCTCCAATTTGCGCCAAACAACAATAGCCTTAGCGTTTTCCAATAAAGTAAATTAGTGCAGCCTTATTCATAAACACCTTGGAGCTAAAGATAAGTAAACCACGGTCAGCATATGGTGTCTGAATTATGATTGTAAAGAACTTGGTTGGTAGGGAGTTTCCACGCGGATGACATGGCACAGCATGGTTAAAGACAAATACATTTTACGATCTCAAGCAGTTATCGGTGAAGAACTCTAACTTTTCTGAGATGCTTGTAAAATTTATTATAGCTCTTTGCATAACAAACGAGCTAGAAGAAAATAAAAATCACAATTAAACAATTAAACCATTTTTGACATCCAACAAAATTGAGGAATGCTAACTAAATGCAAACGAGCTTAGAGTTTATACATAAGCCAAACCGAATTAGCAAAACCAAAGGAAATCTCTGTAAAGCACCACAAAAAGTCACAACAAGTGCATTTCAACTGCCCACTGGCGCCACCACAGCTCTCCCCAATCATAAATTAAGCGGAGGCTAGCCTCCTGCCAACTCCTTACTCCCGCTTGGTTTTCTTATTAATCGACTTGACGACTTGAAGGGCCACAGTGGACGATAACGGCCAGCCGCCGTGGAGTTCTTTCTCCGCTCCTAATTTGAAAAGTTTACACGCAATTCAATTGACAACTTGCTCTTGGTATTCATCAAACGTTTTATAACTATTTTTCATTTGTCTTTTGCGTTGCAGACGTGTTAGCGTAGTTTCGGTTGTATGAGTATCGCTGCTGCACACAAGGGATATGCCACTGATAAGCCGCAAACAACGAACACACAAAAACGCAATTTACATCGTCTCCTCCTTGAGTTGATGAGTTGAAAATATTATTGCATACGAGATCCTTGTACATTCTTTCTGAGTATATACAAATATATATAGTAGATATATTTTTTTTCCAACTTTCATAAGCCAAAATGACCGACATTATGGTATAAAGTGTTGCTTGCTGGTTTTGGCTACCCACTCCTTGGTGCTTTTCAATCGTGCCATTGGGAATCTTTGTATTTACTTTGTGGCCAATTCACACTCAAAGACGACGCAATATCCTCGGTTATGAAAAGCGATAACAGCAACTTAAGAAGCAGCCATTTAAGCTGTTGGACAATCGACAGTGCATTATTGGTTGGAATTACGGAACGTGAGTATTTTTGTTGCATACTCAGCATAGAAATTGTCAACTTGAGCTATGAATAGTCTTATGAAATGTTATTTGAATAAACCTACAGAGGCAAAGTGAGGGCAGAAAGCAAAAAATAAAAGAAAATAAAAATAAAACAAATTTTGGTTGTAAAAATTTCAATTTTTCGTACGTGCATGAAATAGTAAATTTTCAACGCGATAAAATAAATTGAAAGTGTTACAAAGCTTTTGCGCCGCTGCTTGCTTGCTCCACGCTGCGACCACTGCTGTTGGTCACCAGCAAGCATTTCCTTGTTGTTTATTTAATGTCTTCAAATTTGTGTTGATTCAGAAGCGGTTTTTTTTTCACTTAAAAAGGCGGAAGTGCAGACATTTAAATAATTGTCTGCTCGCGCCGCACGTTTCTTTGGTTTTATTAGTTAAATGTTGCTGGTGCCAGCGTGTCGCCAGTGACACTTTTTTGTTTGTATTATTTGCCCCTCGCCATCTGCCATCTGCCACACACCACATCTCCGCAATTTAAGCTTAAAGTCGGCGCTAAGTCAGCGCTAAAGCACTTCCCTTGATTTGGCCTCTTTGTATGGTCGTCCTTCCGCAGCACTTATTATCCTTTTCAACATGCTCTTTGCCTAGCCTTGTCTTTGCAGCTTTTTATATCATTGCCTTGCAATTAGGGTTGCATTGTCGAAATTTCTACTTTGTCCTTCTTATTATGCTATTTTGTTTTGTTTCTCTCCTGCAACTCTCAACTCACACTAGTTCTAAATATTCTTCCGCGCTGCACAAAAATATTTCCATCTTTTACTTCTTGCTTCCATTTTTGGTAGCTTTTTAATCTCTCACCGTTTTTCTTTAATTGTTTTTTGTTTTGCTTCATCAGCGCTTTATAAATTGAAATGGCGTTCTTTGGGGTGGTAGATTTGCTTTTTATTTTTTCTTTTAAGCTGGCGCGGCATGCAACAGAATGCCACTTGATAGTGATTGTATGCAACATGCAACATGCAACATGCAACAAGCAACCCCCGAAGAGTTGTAGTAGCAGTGTGTTGATACTTAGTAGTTAAAGTTGAAGTGGCCACTGTCGGGTTGATACACAAGTGAGTGCTTGCAACTTTTCTAAGTGGTTGTGCAACATTGGCGTGTTACATAATTGCAGAATGTTTAATAAAGAGTTAGGTACTTTATTTCAGATATAATATATGGTCAATATTCTCCGGCATAATAAATGTAACTTTGATTTTGCGACAGAACCCCGCAACCAAGCACGTGAAAATACTCTCGTGGCTTTCGCTGAGCTGTTACCACACTAATTTATTCATATATATACCGCTTAGGTAGTGTAAGCTCATTAGCTTTGCAGTTCTCTCGGATCTTCGGAAATTGTATCCACTATTTAAATCGGGATAACTTTTGATAACTTTCCAAAATTCCTCAGAAGGTTGTCCTAAGACGGTTTCTCTAAGAAGATAGCCCTCGCTAAGAATAAATTAAAAGCGCTATATGTTTCTATTATTTTTGTTGTCTTACTCATTCGATTTAAACATTTTTCACTCTATCCCGAAGGGATAAAAAAAGTTACTAAAAAGGGACTGATTCAAAAATAACGCTGCATCATCTTCTTCTTCATTGGCATGGGTACTACCTACGCGATTTAAAAATACCAAGTGAAACTATGTCGCTCTGGCTGATCCTTACAATAGAGTGAAGGTCTTTCTTTTCCTCTGCTTCCATCGGCGGGTACTACATCGAAAACTTTCAAAGGTGGAACACTTTTATCTAATCGGATGAGGTCATGCAGTCCTGGCTAGCATAGCCACTTTCACTTCATAAATCGTTCTCCAAACTTTTCTCTCGAAGATTCCCAAGTCGGACTCATCGGATGTCGACATCGTCCGGGATTCTGCACCAAATAGTAGGACGGAAATTACGAGTGACTTGTAGAGTTTGGTTTTTGTTCGTCGAGAGAGGACTTTACTTCTCAATTGCCTACTCAGTCCAAAGTAGCACCTGTTGCGTTGAATTTAAAGGCTGACATTATTATTAGTGTTAATGCTGGCCCCTTGATAGACGAAACTATCTATGACCTCGAAGTTATGACTGTCAACAGTGACGTCTCCTCCTCTCGACTTGGTGGTGATACAGCGTGCTGTAGCCTTCGAGCTGAAGAGGAGATTGAGTGTTGAGTTGCTGCGTGATGGCTGGTTATCTGATAGGGACTTAGAATGTGGGTACTTAGAATGCCGTAGACTTCTAAGTGCATGTGTATTTAGGAAGTGGCAAGACCGTTGGGAAAATAGCTCCAATACGTGTGTTTGAAGTGTTTGTGCGTGAAGTGTTTAGACGCCCAAGGCATCTGAGGTTTAATTGACCATTAGGTTAGGACTATGAATGAGCATGTTTGAGTCGGTACGAGTAAAATGAGGCCCAACCCCAGGTCAGCAGCTCGGAACTGTTTGGAAGTTCAACTGGCAGTAGCTTTGGCTACGAGGTTCGACCGGAGACTTAAATCTGGTTCCACAGGAACAGGAGCCCTCGGAGCTTGCTCCGACCTGTTCACGCGGATAGGTCCCCTCCGGGAGTATCGTGGTGGCTGTGATTTAAACCCAAATGCGGGAAGAGTTGCCCTTGTGCAGCTCAATGGACCCATAGTACGGCAGAGGTTTTAGATAGGCCTCGAACCCTACCAAGGTGGTTAGTGTGTCCATTCCACACTGCCAATTGGTAACATAATGCTTGCATTATGGGGCGCTAATCAAAGCATTGATTTGATCCGTTGTGTTTTTGAGCACCGTGAGGTTAGGCCGACGTCGGCAGGTACTCACGTAAAGCATGTCGGACGATGTCAACAGTGACGTGGGAGCCGAATCGCGAATGCGATGATTGTTTGTTTGATACTAGGGGATATTTCCTCCTGTCCTTGTTTACTACCAGAGCCATTCGCTTCGCTTCTTTGTCTAGCTTGGAGAAAGTAGAACTCACGGCGCTGTTGTCAAGGTCTATGGCAAAATTGTGCCTTGTTTATTTAGCTATTTAGCTTTTATTATATATTTCTGCCAGCATCAAACTGCGCTTCTGGTGTTGTTCAGCGGTAAATTACACAGCTGTATTAGTTTTAGGAGTGTAGCAGCGACGTACAAGTAGTTCATTGTCGTGCTGTTGATGAAAATGTGATATGAAGTTGATGCATGCACTTTGTCAGCTCTTTACCTTCATGCTGAAATAGTAGTTGGTAGCCCATCGGCTTCCGATGCTTTGTTGCTCTTTAAGTGGGCAATCAGTATTCGAACCTTGTCATAATCGGGTAATGGAACGTCTTTTCCATCATCATCGGTTTTGGCTTCACCATTTCCGGGTGTTAAATTTTCACCACCATTCAGTAGGCTGGAGAAATGTGCTCTCCATACACCGAGATTGCTCTGGACGTTGGTCACCAGATTTCCACATTGGTTCATATATGAGTATGCTCCGATCTTGACACTTTCTGTTTTCGATGCCGTGTCCCAGCACCTTGTATCGAGTTGCTGATGAGTGCTCTCAAGTAGCAGGTGTGTAAGTCGAGTAAAAAATCGTTCGCCTGTCTGTTGTGATTACAGCTTGCCGACGTCGAATTTCCTTATGTTTATTGGCGGGCGTTCTTTGATGAAGATCTCTGCGACAAAATAGTCGATGTTAGGTTCTCGGAACGTAGGCACATTTAAAACACTAGAGCCATGTCTTCCGTCAATCACAACGTGATCCCGTGGCGGGGGCAGCGCTCATAGGGTGGGTTGTTTTTGGTGCTCGTAGGAAGTGTCCTTGGTCACATTGCCCTTCTCTTCCGTCGGAACCTGGGCACAAATCAGCGACATTTCGCTTTGATTCGAATTGTGGCTTTCATCGAGTGACGAAGATTTGCGCTTCTTTGCATGGTCGCTGGCCTTGCCCCGTCCATCGCAGTTTTTGGACGGCAGTGATGTTAGTTTTTAGTCTTTCAAGGAAATTACCCGGCTTGACAGCGGCACTTTGCCAATTAAGAGATCGGACATTCAAAGTGCATTCCCCCCAGTTGTGATCTATAATAAGGCAACAGGTCCTTACATACCCATTTAATTAACAGCACTACGTAAAGGGTGTTTCCAGAGAAATGTGGTACGAAACCGATCCATAGTTGCTCGAATTATTGACTCTGATGTGCGATTATGTCGACCGAACTTTTGGACGCAGCGCACGAGCCGAATCATTATTTTGGTAATAAATTTGCACGATTTACATGTTCTAGATAAGTCTGTTAATTATGAAATGGGAAAGCAAAGTGAGGATACGTAAATCAAATGGCAGATGTTGAAAAGGCCAACTCCGAGAAAAGTAGTTCCTCGGTGAAATCCACAAGTCATAGAAGCTCCATATACCATAATCAGGTTTACTGCATTTCTATCAAGAGTTAAAACTAATAAGCTTTTACTAAGAAAAAGTGTAATCTTTCCGTAAGTGTTAGAATTTAATTCTCACCTGCTAAGTTGGCATCAATTAAAATTCGGAGAATAAATTTCTTTTTCCTTTTTTTTATAAACTTCAACCACAAATCTAAAATTGTACAAGAGAGCACACCACAAAGCAGGCAAAGTTAGTTTGGTGTGAAAAAGTATTTAGCAAAACTAACACAAGCACAAAGCTTAAGTCAACACACTTTCGCTACTTTCCCGACTTGGCTAACAAACACAGCAAAACTATAAAAAAACAACACTTTTAGCTTTGTAAGAAACGATAAGCGAAACTGTTGAGTAACCTGAAAAGGATATCGTTTACTTATCGCACTTGCAGATGACACTTAAGCGCACTTTTGTGTAGATATTTGCTATTATCTTAGTTAAGTTTGTTCTTTACGTTGTTGGACTTTCTAATTTAGTTGCGAAGGAGTGCAAAAGAAAAAGAAGGAGTGGAATAAAACCATGAGTTGAAACTATACACATACATATACGAGTATATGCACATACGTGTATATCCTTGTGAAATGCGTTAAATTTGCCATGATTGCTTCAATCGTTGCTTATTACGATGGGTGTGAGTTGGAGGTAGATTGGACGTGCTAGTAATGATTATCCTGTTGGGAAGTGATTAATCATGCACCTGAGAGAGCGCGAGCGTGATTATCACCAGTAAGTGACGCGTTGGCGGTTAAGTGCATGGGGCGTCGTAAAGTGCTCCGTACAGCGCGGGAAGGAATTGCGAAATATTATAATGGTTCACACCACACCATTGACAGATAGTAAATATATCAAACAGTGTAGTTATACGGTGTATTTAATCGACGAAATCTGCACAAGTAAACATAATTTCCACTACTCTTCGGCAGTGAAGTTGAGAAGTCAACAGAGCATGCTGCTGGCGTCTGCTCATACGCCGATGTTTATGAGATCATCAATTTGCACACTGACATGTGTACTTACATATACAATAATAAATATAAATAATATTTTCTATGCATTCATACATATATATGTGTGTTTGTATATATGCATAATCAACGCGCGTGTGCATGTGCAATTTTCGTTTGTGTGCTGCATGTGAATAACTGCAAATAATAAATTTATCATTTTGTCAGCAGTTAAACGATTGCGTTCGGCCGACAGACGACGGAGCACGGAATTAATAATTCATTGCACGGTGCCTACGTTAACGCCAACGGGAACGGCAACAACGCACGCACTTACCTATACACACATGCATACACACACACACATATCATTCGTATACGTCGGCTCACTCAATCACTGAATTGTCCGCCAGGCAGACGTGCGCACACTTCAAACACCAATTACTTGCATTCGCAACGCCATTTTCGCTCGTCCTTGCCCTTCTCAGGCCGCAGCGCGCACATAACGTGCTAGTTTTTTGATGCCATTTTTTCTTTTATTAATTTTTTTTTTTGTTGAGTGTAAATAGTTTGGGGAAAAATGGCAACGGCACTGGCGCTAGTGTCAAAAACTGTCAAATGCCGCGTACGATTCAACAATAAATCGTCGAGTTTATTTGAAGTGTTTATTGAATCCGTGACAGCTGTTTTTTTGTGCTTTCTTTAACTTTGCGCCATCAGTGCGTTGCATTGCATTCCGTTGTATGTACTCGTACATCAACGCCTTCCGCTCAATTTCGTTGGTTGTCTGTTGGTGACAGACGATTTTTGTTTGTCGTTTGCCATTTGGTGTTCGAATCTATTAGCCGTAGGGGGAGGCGGCGTAGGTCCTGCGCCATCCAATGCGCACATTGTCACTGTGCAAATGTTTGCTCAGCGCAAATGACTTACTCCGCTCCTACCTGCCGTGCAGTGTGAGTTACTAGTTCGAATCTTGTTGTTGACTTTGCGATAGATGCATTGTGACTATTCAAACATTCTTTGATTGTGTGTGTGTCGACATGTTTGACTAACAAAGGAGGCTAGGGAGTGACCGGAAACTAATATAAAATCCATGAATATATTTCAATGTTATTCACAGTTTTTGGTTTGGAGAACTCACTCTTATTTATTTTAAGAGTGTGGGAACAGTTCAAACTCAATAATGGATAAAAAATACTACACTGCGAACCAAGGTCCTCGAAGTGAAATTACGGTGGTTCCTTTTCATATTTCGGTTAGGGAGTTAAGTTAATAGCCGGCAGGGAGGCGGCTTAGTATAAACTGTAGGTCCCTCCATTTTTTGGAAAAACATCAAGACGCAAAACCACAAATTGCAAGAGGAGCTCGCCCGAAAATCGCTTCAGCGGTTGTAAAGCACATATACTCGTATGTATATATATTCAAACGTTTGGATTTTCCAATGACTCAGAGTAGCTCGACGTCTGTCACCTTCAAAAGGCCTTGCCGTAAAGTGGCCCTAATTACTAAGCCGAAAAATAGCACCCCAGTCGTTTCTTCGGCACTAATTGGAGACACCCCCCGCTCTGCTTAATATCCTGATAAGTAGAATGGTATATCGAGGATATCGGTAGTGCCATCGTTTGATGTACTCCACTTAGCACCACACCACATTCTAATAATACAACTTAGCGCAGACCTTTGAACTTTATTGACAAGGTTGGAGTCTGTCGTCAACCGAGTGGTGTTTACCATAATATAATATTTTACAAGTCGACTATCTTACCAATGACAGATCCATAGTCTTAAACCCTTTTTTGCAGAAGTACAAAGGGGACTATGCACTGGAATCGGAAAGCATATTTTTGGATCTGTTTATTTTTAAGACTGAAAACAGACAGAAGTGTTTTTCCGTGAGAGACGCAAGCCTAGGTCTGATACGCGCATGATACCGAGAATTACCTAAGATTGCCAATGATGTCTTGAGTGGAAAGCTTAAAATGACCCAAACAGAGATATTTTTTCAATAGCTTTTTTTTTTGGCAGATCACACGTGAGTAGTGTCAAGTTGCCATTACATTTTTGTTCAGTATCGCTTGGCATTTCATCATGGAAAAACTTAAGCCTGAACAATGTGTTTGCGCGTTTCGTTCAAATTATAGTCGACATAATCGCCCTACTCTGACTGACGTATAGAACAACTTGGCGCATTTTACGTCGAGATCATAAATTGAAAGCGTACAAAGCAAAATTTGTGTAAGAACTGAAGCCGCTCGACCTTCCCAAGCGACATCGCTTCGCTCTATGGGCCTTTGAGGAGTTCCAAGAAGATCCGACGTTTTCGAGTCAATTTATTTTTACCCGCTCAATGGATATGTAAACAAGCAATATTTTCGAGAAAAAACAACGGTTTGGTGTGGTTAGACTTTTTACTGTGGGGTAAAGTCTGAAATCTATGCAAACAATCGCTTCGATTTACTTGTCATTCGTCAGTTACAAAATGGATCACCCTTTATATACGAGTATGTGCCTCAGTTTGTTTTTGGAATGATCTAAGCAGCATTTTCGGCTTTAGAGATTAAAATCTCTACTACTTGTTTATCAGAGAGTGGATATTTCTTAACTATTTTAAAGTTGAGCAAAAATAAATTCATCAGCACCTGGCTCCGATAAGCAAAAGTTTGCCGATGCAAATAAATATGTATATTCAGAAAGAAGAGTCTTTGGCATCACATCACCAATTGAATTGACCAATCTATTTCACCAACTCAACAGCTCACAACATCCATCCCGGCGTAGTCTATTAATCCGTGTAAATAAAAGTAAGTTAAACCGGCTTATAAATGTTTAAGGTTAATACAGGGTATGATCAATATTTTACTCCAAAACTGCAATGAAAATGGTAGTTGTATCGCGTCAACACTTTCAGAGGTAGAAAGAAAAGAAAAAATATTTAATGTGTACAAATCTTCAGTTAAATTCATTTACAGCGCTATAAATATCATACATTTCATGGCACTTAAATAGTCAACTTTTGCTTAGACGGTCTAATAAAGTGAAAACAATTGGTTGTGTTAGTCGTTACATAATTTCCATTTGTTGCCACTAAGTTTAGGGTAAAATTAGTAAAAGAAAACAAAAATGTTACGTTGTTTCTGACCTTGAGCGGTTGGCGTGAAAAATATTTAAAATCAAAAGAGAATAGGAAAGAAAGGCTGACTTCAGTTATGGCGAAGACTTATACCTTTCATGAACAAAAGGTTTTTTTAATTTGAGGTACAACGTTATTTAGTTTTGAATATCTCACATATGACTTGTTTAACTCATATCTGAAGCATCGGTTGTATGGTAATATAAGTACCCCATTTTTATTACTATAACTATTGTATAAATTAATTAACTTGCAACTCACTTGACTCAGTATATGTCACTAAATTCCACTTAAGTATTGCCTTCTGAAAGAGATGGGCCAGTTAAACGAACATATGTAGGGCGTCTTTCCTATTACTTGATCTTCTGGCACTTACTGGTATATGCTAAGGTCAAAGGGTGTAATACTTCACGCTCATTAAAGGTATAAATAGCAAGCTTACGTTGGCAATTGTACAAAATATAATTTAATTTTATTAAACTCATTTATTATACCCTACCGTATGAAGTGCAAAAGGTATATCAAGTTTGTCTAGCAAATGGTTAGGTACGAATAAGAAAAGAGTTAATTTTAGAATATTTTCTTGATCTACAACGTTCGTCATCGGATTACTTGAGTAGAATTTGATAAATAAGGTGCTCTAGTAATAAAAAAAGATAACGAAGAAGTGTTGATCACTTAAGTGTTTGAGCCCATGTCAAAGATGGACACCAGCAAAGACAAAATACGCAATATTCTTTTTTTTTATTGGAAAACGATCTCCAAGTGCTCTCACAAACGATCTACAAGTTAAGATTGATGGCCAGGCAGGTTTTGTTGTGTTTTTGTAGCTGAATTGCGTTTCATCAAGACAACGCCAGACCACACCCATTGATAGTGACTCGCCAGAAGTTTCGAGAGTTGGATTGTTAGCTTTATATTCATCCACTTTATAGTTCGGACATCACACCAAGTGATTACTACCTCAAAAAACAGCCCGTGAAAATGGATTATCCCAATTTTTGCTAATAGGGACAAAGGTTTTGTATGAGAGAGGCAATACGGTGAATCTTTGACATAAATCGGATTATTCTGACTATGGTAAACAAAACTTTAAATTTAATGCAAAAATAAAGAATGACTTGTTACTTGACGTAACAGAACTGATAATTTTTTTTAATTTGTTCAAGTACTATGTTGGACGATATACACGGCTTGATCTTTGTTCGCCGAGACAGAACTTTACTTATTTTTTAGGATACAGGATTAATATTATTGACCAAATAGACGAAGTTGTTTACAACTTCAAATTCAATTGAACTTAACAGTGATTGGGACTGTATCATAATATAAATCATCTTGTTCTGATGGTACATCAAGTCCTGTTCAATGTAAGGTAAAAAATAATCATTATAAGTTTTTCAAGAGACGAGCTGAACAAGTTGAACATATAATATTTTACAATAGAAAATTAAAATAATAATTAGACAAGTTATTGATTTTCCTACAAAATCAATAAGTGATCGTGGCACAAACGTACTTCATATCGTCTTGTAACATAATGAATATGATCGCCACAGGATAGTACGATTGCTCCTATGCACCCAGCCAATATAAAATATTCTCATTTCACATATTTTACGTTATTCTTCTTCTTAATTGATGTAATCACGGCTTACGAATACCTATAATTAAAAGGAGTCACCGAAAAATCATTATAAAATAGAAAATTACTACCACAGTTACACCAATATTTGGCTCATCTACCATATGGTTGCGTGGTTTAAAAAAGATGTAATGCAACTAAAAACAATACAACCGTTCGCATCTAAGTTTTTGAGTAGGATCTTTGTGGCGAGAGTTCAACTCACAAAGGAATCTCTCATCATCTTCTGTGCACGCTATGCACTTTAGGAATTTAGCTTCCATCTTTGGAGATAATATCTCGAGCTTCAATGTCCCACTAATACGATTCACAAGAATACTAAGCTCTCTTTTGCTTATGGCAAGTAAAGGTTAGATATATCTACAATCCACACAACTCCAGGATCTTAAGTGTTTCTACATAGTCGACTGCTTTTGAGAGCGCTATACAGTCTGACGTAGTCGACCGTGCACCCAGATCGTACACTTTTTCATTGGCTTTTACATTCATGGGACTCAAGTGATATAGTCTTTACCCGGGATAGCATGAGAATATGTGGAGAGGCATATAACGTACCAAAATTCGAAAAATATGTTTTCATTTATCCGTATAAGTGATAAAATTCGGTTTCGCCCGATTTTAAGCCATTCTTACTTGTTAGCTCATGCTAGAGTTGCCACTTTACAAATGCACTGGCCGAAAATTAGAAGTAAAATAAAATATACTTAGTGATATATGAAGTAAAAGCTATAACCTGAGTGGTTTTTCTGGAAATATATAGCAATTGTATAATGGCGGTCGCAGTAGATAAATCCTGGCCAGCCCAACATCCGAAAATTTAGAATAATGATAGGCAATTGAATTGAACTAGAAAAAAATTTAGGTCTCTCCATTTGTTGAAAAAACATGCATATCACAAATTGGAGGAGGTAACTAAACTAAAACCTATTTTGGACGTCCTGAAGTACCTTTTCGGACTGCAATACATAAATTGGTGCAAAAAAATGGAGCTCTTGGGATAAGTTAGTGATGTGAAGAATAAAACACGTGCACGTCGCTTAAGAACAACTGGAAATATTGCTGCTGTAACACAGTGTCGAAGGAAATCGGCGTTTCTACAAACGTCATTACACCGTATTTTGCATAAAGACTTGGGTCTTAAGGCTTATCAAGTTCAGTTAACACAAGAACTCAAGCAGGCCGATCATCAACAACGTCGTGTCTTTGTAGGTCAGATCTTTTGAAATGTATGCAAATGGTCCGGAGTTTCATGGCATCTGGGCTCGGAAAACCAAAATTTATTGTTGAAAAGCCTATCCATCCTCAACGTGCAACGCCCGACGGAGTCATTGGACAATACTTTTTCGAAAATGAGGCTTGAGCAACAGTTACGGTGAATGAATAGCGCTATCGAGAGATGATTAATAATTTTTTATGGCCGAATTTGGATGGTATTGATCTGGACAGCATTTACTTTCAACAAGCAACGAAACCATCAATTATTTGAGGAAAAAGTTTCCGAACTGTGTTATTTTTCGAAGAGGTGATCGCAATTGGTCATCGAGATCTTGTGATTTAACACCTTCTCACTTCTTCCTATGGGTCCACGTAAAAAATAAGGTCAACGCCAACAGGTCAAGGTCGATTCAAGACATCAAAGATGGAAGTTGGTGATAGAAAATTTCATAAAATGGATACGGTCCTGTGAGCGTAGCCGTGGCGGTCTTTTTACACGTCTTATTGAAAAACCCGTTATATATATATATATATAATTCTACTCAGTAATTGTTGAGTAAATTTATTTGCAATCATTTACGAGTAAGATGCATTGAACAAAAATGTCTTATTCTGGTGATTTTAAATAATAAAACAATTGACTGAGCCCGCAGGGTTTCGGAAATCATCATAGCTTCATTTATGAAAACGTAGCAGAATTTAAATTCCTTATTCATTCGTATTTAATATGACATTCCATTGCTTTGGCAACACTGAATTTAAAACTCGTTCAAAAAAATTTTTTTTTTTACTTTTAAGAGAGAAAATTCAACACAAATACTTTCTGACACCTCAGTTGTACAAATGTTATCTTGAAATGATTTGCTTACTTGCCCCAACCAAACGATAGAAACAAGGTTGCACAAATGCGACCGACAGACGTTGTAAGCCTTAAAATACACTAGTTCGTAGCAAAAAAGCACCAAAATACATAAGTAAACAAATGGAAAAAAGTGCTAAATTATCGCAAATCAATTGCACGTACCAGAAAGTAGCAGCCAATAGTAGCAATGTACAACTGAGTAGGAGAGCTGTTATGAGTTTGAAGCAGTTAGGCAAACGACCCTTTACAACAATAAGTGCAGCATCTGTTTTCATTTTTACGACGAGTCCTACTTTTTTCTTTAACTAGTTTTTTTTTTTGCGCCGTTTTTATCGCTTTGCTAATAAAAAAAAAACAAAAAAGATGTTGCAAAAGTGGCAACAAGCGTTGTTGCTACAGAGTAAGTAAGTGCACAAGTGTGTGTAGTGCTAAAATTACTTGAGGCTTGTTCTTCACGTTGAGTTGGTGAAACATAACCAAGTCTCCATACATATACATAAATACATATTTATGTAGTATGTATACAAAACATTGAATTGGTGTGTGTGAGTGTGGCAGCATCTGAGGGCACGTTTCATCTTCATTTTTCTTAACTTTAAGATTTTTTTGTTAATTTGTTTGCATTTCAAGTTACATTGTTTTTTCCTCATAAACCAAATTTTATTAAGTTGTTGGGTTTGCACACATACACACTTGCACTCTTTTATTTCTAGCATACTTTAAGGGGCCAATTTTATGCTTTAGGAAAGGGAATAATTCCTTCATGCAAAGGAACAAAAACTCATTTAACCTCATTGTAACACAGTTTGGATACCAAAATATTCATTCATACATATGTATTCATTCACATTCACATATTTTATTGTTCATAGACTTGCCATTGTGGCACATGATTAGTAGTCTCAAAGCCTGTGTAGTGGAGGTAGTAAAAAACTATATCCCCAGGTTTTGACTGAAAAGATACAGAAAAAGTTTGTAGCATATATATTTGGAAGTTTTTACTATTGAGGAGGTATTAGACATACTCTTTCAAAGGTCTGTTCCTTCCAAAAATTTAATTAGACATAAATAATTATGGACGAGATCTTCCCCCGTCCCCACTACTATACGTATTCTACAAAGCCTGCCTACGTGAAGGATAATTCCCCATGCATGGACCAGGGCTAAGGAGATTTTTTTTCTAAAAGGAGGCAGACTTTCGGCCATTAGTCTGACCTCGTTTCTCATAAAAATTTTAGAAAGACCGCACGACCTATATAGCCTTTCGGGGAAGTAACACCCCTATTCTAAAGGATATTCCGTTGACATTTTGCACGCATCGAGAAGGAACTGGCTGTAAAAGAGCACTCGTAAATGTTTGGCATTTTCTTAGACATTGACAGAACCTTTAACAATATTCTAGGAACAAAGGCCAAGGAAAGTAATCACAGCACGCTACGCATGCAAAGCGGAGCTCTATTGCCTCTATCTTACCATAGATTTATATATTAAACTTCAAGCGAGCTGCAAGACTATTAAATTGGGAACTTGGTCGGTTCTCTGGTTACACATCGATCCATCTGTGTATACCCTACGGAAACCCTTTAAACGAGCTCTGCTCTGAATGCCGGGCATAGGGATATCCCAGGCAACAGCATGCCGGATAAGCTTGCTAGAGAAGGTACCACTCTAACTACAATAAATTCTATACCCGCCGCGGCCATACCCTTGTCTACGGCAAAACTCATACTAAAGCAGGCTTTCACCTAAACAGCCAACACCAGATGGCTTAGCGAAGAAACCTGCAGTGTGACTGGACATCTGTGACCTGTGTTAGGCGTTGAAAGTCCAAAAGGTCTAATCTGCCTAGACCGGTTCACCATTAATTCAATAACGGGTATATTTACTTGACACTTTTTAATGAGACTTCACGGCAGGATATTGGAATACCTTTCCAATGATTTTTGTTGTATGGGAAATATCGCATCGTTCATAAATCACACGAAATGATTCGTACATCTGAGAAGGTGAGAAGCACACCACAGCGGTATCACAACGGGCCTTCAGGACTAAGTGCGTTGGTCACTCTGATCGGCAACCGCTTCAACTCCTCTCACCTCGTAGAGCTAAGTTCCCCCAGTAGACGTCTAAAAACTGCCCCTGACTTTTCATTTGCCCTTTTTTACAAGAGGAGAGAGAAGAAGTGCAAGTCAAGTTAAATATTGTTGGGCTATCTATTGTGTTTGAAGGTTTTCAATACCGATTGTATCTTTCTGTTGTTGGGGCAGAGTTGATGTTAGACGCACGGAGCATAGGCGCTTCTTAGACCATGGAGACTGGTCTCTCTTCTAGCCCAACATGGCAGTCCGACAGTCCGTTTACTTGACTAATTTCCTGGTGCTTGAAGCTGCCTCTATTTCGAGCCCGGCACAGTTGATCATCCTGAGTATATGATGTATTACAGGGCGCCTGCATGTTTTAATCGTTGTACTTAATTTGACATATTTTCGAAGCTAGAGCAGTTTTAGTGGTCGAGCGTCGAGCAGGTTCGAATGCTTGGGCAGAACTTTGGAGTGCGTTTTTTCTAGTTTTAATTTTTTCAAATCTTAGAAAACGGTGCCAGTAATAGCAAAATTAACATGTCCGATCGAAGAAAATCAAAGTATTAAATTATCTTCTATTTAAACTAAGCAGTTGGACATCACCGGCACCGTTTCACGAGTTCAGACTGCAGCCGCATCAGAAAACTTATTATAATATTAGAAAATTCCAATATTTTTTGATACAACATTTATTTTTTTTAAACCTAAATATAGAATATTCTCTAAAGATTTCGTTTACAGCAATAATTTTCCTTCCTTAAAAAAAAAATTCTTAAAAAACAGGTTCTAATAGTGAGCCTTGGATCAATTTATTGGTAAATAATTTGAGCCCTAAGCTGCTACCGCACCATTTTTTATATAAATCAGACAATAAATAGAAATTTTGCGTCCATTTCCCGGAAGTCAATTCAAGCAAACAGTTACCTGTGTACCATAATTCATGTAAATCAAACAATTTAAAAGTAAACTCGAATATTCGAAAAGATCGGTCAAAAGGTTCAGTTCCTAGAAAATATTTTCTTACCGGGTGCATACGACTTATACAGTGGTTTAGCCTGTGGGTTGATCCGTCAGTCATTCAGGACAAAGCCTTTTATATATATACTTAGAAAGATATATGAGAAAGGACGACTTTATTGCATTGCATCTCCACCACGATGATCTTTTCAGACCTAATTAAGAGATTTACCTGGAAAGAGATATACTCCTGATTAAGAGACCGAACATTAAAGAGGCAAGTTCTCAAGCCGTGGCCTTTGGTGCGCTTGTATAGATACATATATAGATAACCAGTAATCTTTCAAAAGTCTTAATATAAAAAAAATTAATCGAGTGGTTAGCATTACTTAGTAACATTCGGAAGGCCCGGTGGATTGAGTCCAAGTCTGACCAAACATCCAAAATTATAGAAAATGAATTTTTCAAATTGCTGTCATCTCGAGGCAGAGAATGTCAAGCATCCGAAGACCGCAGACACTCTCAAAATCTCAACTTAATATTAAATAAAATATTTATGAATTATTGTATATAAAAAACTGATTGAGTCGTTTGTTCGACTTTATGCACCAAAATTTCGATGCACACGATCTTCCATTGCGAAAGCGTTGACGCTGTCGTCACTGTTGTTGCCGGTACTGCTATTGGTGATAAAATATTTTACGGTGTTTCGCAAAACTCGACAATCCAATGCAAACAAGTAAAACTCATTGTTGTTATTGCAAATTTTATCTGCCTCTTTTCATTTATTTAAGGTATACTCGTACATACATTTATACCGCAGTCTAATATTTACTTTCTTCTTGCTTTCTATTATTCTCCCTTTTGCATACATACATAGTCGTACATCTTTTTCTTATATTTTCCCTATGGACCGTAATATGTATTTTGGGATATTGAGTAATCGTTTACAGCTGTTCGAATGCGCAAATAATTTGGGGCAGAACGAATGTTAATGCCACAGTTGCAACTTGGTTGAAACGTTGGCCAAGACGGTAGTTGGAATATCATGACTATGAAAAGACAATAAAAATTCATTTACCAAAGGTTGCATACGTGCGGCGTATATATGTGTTTGTAAAGAAATTTTATGTATTCGCCTGTGTTATCACTAATCACCACTGGGGTAAACACACGAAAGCATTGTTGAAAACATTAATGAGGAAGTGAGTAAACCTTCGCTTAGACTTGAACAACTTGCTATTCAGACATATTTGTATGTACATATATCTACTAACCTTTCGCAACGTCTTGGTCCACATGGAATTTGAAATAAATTTTTAGAAAATTCTTTCTCCACATTTCAGTTAACACGGTTTAGGCCCGTTGTGATGTACGAACCATTTCGTGAGCATTATGAACGATTCGATACAGCCTATACCAGCCGTTATTACTCGTATAATACGTCAGCCAGGCAGTCAAGTGATGTCTTAGGTATTTATGTCGTGGGATGTTTAAGCCAAGGCAGTGACGGTCGTGTCGCTCGACAAAGTTTTTCTGTTCTTCATACCTGCAGCTGCGGCAAAAATCATTGGAAAAGTATGTCATTCTCCTACCGTGAATTAAGTCCCAATAAACATTGCCCGGTTAATATGCAGGTTTCTTCGCCAAGATATCTGTTGGCTGTTTTGGTGGAAGTCAGCTTTAGCCTGAGTTTTGCAGTCGGCAAGGGTACGCCCATAGAATTTATTATAGTAGAGTGGCACCTTCTCTCGCTAGCTTATCCGCCATACTGTTGCCCGGGATGTCCCTATGTCCGGGACTCAGAGCACAGCTGTACCTAGCTGTTTTTCTGAATTTCATCGGCACTTTCGATGCGGTGTAAATACATTTAAAAGATCTGATGGTAGCTTGTCTATCCGAGTATATATTGATAGATTGATTTGTAACCAGAAATCCCACCAACCATTCTGCGCCTTCCGTGATTGCAATAAGTTCTGCTTGGAAGACCCTGCTTCATATTAAAATTGGATGAGAGCGTTGGTGAGTGAATTCCACAAGTTAACCTTTAATCGAGCTTAGAGCCATCCGTGAAGATGGCTTTGTGACTCTGATCTGAAGCATTTCCATTCTACCATTCTTTCCTGTCCGGGATTCATGTGGAGAAGAGGTAAGTGGAGATAGCATAGTCTAACTCTGCATGAAACTATGTGGAAGACAATATCCGGGTGTGCTCTGTAGCGCAATACCCCCAAGGATGAGCCGCTTTCAATCTAATGGCATTGCTGAAGCTTGAAGTTTGACTTAGAAATTCATGGCAAGCAAACTAAGAAGAGCTTCCAGGTCTTCTGATGGAGTCAACAGTAGAGCTTCAGTAATTAGAATAGCTGCCAACCGCTGAACTCTACTCAGTCTGGTCCTGATAGTGTTTTTTTCGAGACACAGACCTCGTAGAAGCGCATTAAGTAAGAACGTTACATTTAGGTAGAGAACTTTGCCACCACTCCTTCACTACAGCTTACGAGATAATGATATTGAGCACAACATTCGAACCCTCGAAGGCCTCGTCCACAAGTTGTCTCGTTTCAAAAAATATTTAGTAGGATTGCATGTGTCTGGAGTCAATTTCGTGAGGCTGTTGCCACATTCCAAACATGCCTGCTGTTTCGAAAGAATTGCGCCACTCCTATCATATTCACTTACTCTGCCATCAATTCCACGCTGCTTGCCTCAATTTAGACTCATTAGGAGGGCAGCATTATGAGCGCTCTTGCCCACCCCTTGGCTGCTTCTAGCTCTATTTGCAGCAAAATAACAAATGTAATAAACGCGAATGTAGCAAACACCCCCACATAACTGACATCAAAACTGCTCCATCCGACGACCAACCGCCAGCTCCGCGTTTCGTTGGCGGAAACATGTTGTATCTTTGGGGTATATGTGGGTAAATATGGGTGAATGTGTATGAATGTGTATGAATGTGTATGAATGTTTATTACACACTTGTTCTGTTCGCCTGTCGATGAGTTTGTAATGTTTAAAAAGGGATTTATTTTTTGTTGCCGCTCGTAAGCTTCTAATAATTTACTTGTATTTATTGCTCATGTTGTTATGAGGTACACGAAGGATCCCTAACAGCACAAACAGTCCAGCGCAGCTGCCAATTGCCAACAGCCAACAGCCAACAGCCAGCCAACATTAGCAACGATTGTTATTATTGCGCTCCTTGTTGCTGTTCCCGCTATTGTTGTTAAGAAGCTCTCTTTATTTTCCTGCTGTTACCGTTGAAGGGCTCCATTTCTTCATTACCGCTGTATATACCATATGTGTTCGAAGTGTTTTATTTTGCGTTTTCTTACGTACGCGGTAGTCATTTGTCTTCTTCCATAACAACTCTCGCAGCTTCTCCGCCCACAAACCTTCAAGCGTTTTATTACTTTGTCCTAATGAAATAATTTTACCCACGAAAAGTCCATTGCTCCCGTTGGCTTTAATTTGTAAATAATTACGCACGCATTTTAAACTTAGTTTTCGTGATTTGTGTGCAGGCGAAAAATTGAAGCAGAATTTTCGCCAATTCGCCAAACTCCGGCAAACTTGAATATAGTTTTTGGCAGTTTGGCTCGTGCATTGCGTAGTACGAGTATAGCTCTCGGTGCTGAAACTTTTAAGTGGCAAGGTTGTATGCTGTCAAAGTTTTCATCCCTTTTTTTTTTTTTGCAACACGACACCTTTTCCCTTTTTCGCTTACGAAGAGCTCTTAAAGAAATTTGTGCGTTTATTACGTGACAAAAATGTGTCAGTATTCGCATTATGGCTGCATTCGGTTTTGATAAAAAGTACTTTGAAGGTGTCTTTTTTTAGCTTAGACGACTATTGAAACTAGCAAAATGATGGCTTACTTTAAGGCAATCTAAAGCTTCTCTGCTAAATGGAGCTGGCAAGATTATTGAAGTGGATTGGATGCTTGGTTTAAAGTGATAAGCAATATGGAACTCTAAAAAATTGACTGCCAAATGACTTTTCTTTATTTAAAGGATAATAAAAATATCACGAAAATATTAAATTGAAAATTTTTGACTCGCAGTATATGTACGTATCTACGTCATATAAAATGATTGAATTTTTAATGTAAGCATATTTAGGACCAAAAGCATTTCGAAGCTTAAAAATTAGTTTTATTGTTGGGCTGGTGGATTCTTGAAGTGGGATCTCTCTGGAAGAAGTTAATAAAAGCCCATCACAGGTTTTTCTAATAAGAGGTTGCTTGTGTGGCTCGCAGGGCAGTCATGTTGAAAGTAAACGCTGTCCAGCTCAATACCATCATATTGCTCCAGCCTCATTTTCGAAAAACTAGTATCCATAAACCACAACAAACAGTTACACGTTGAGAATGGAGAGGCTATTCAATAATAATTCTTGGGTTTTCCGAGTCCCAGATGCAACAGTTTTGCTTACTGACGTAACCATCGAGGTGGAAATGGAGCTCATCAGTCAAAATGAAGAGTTTTCGATGAAATTCCGAATCATTTTCAGGTATTTCAAGGGTACATTCAGTAAAGACATGACGTTTTTGATGATCGGCCGGTTTGAGTTCTTATGTTAGCTAAACTTTATAAGCCTTAAGACCCAAGGAATGGACAAACTTTGGGCTACAGCAGCAATTAGCTCAGTTGTTCTTAAGTGACGTGTACGGGTTTGTTCTTTACATCATTAACCGAACTACTCCATTTTTCCAGCAACTTCTGTATTGTGGTCCGATAAGCTGCATTCCGGCGGCCAAAAATTTTTTTAGTTTTACGAACCATTTCTGCCAGATTTTCACCATTTTTTAGTGAATTTTAATCATTTTAATACGTTGTTGAAGCATGCATCGTTCCACATTTACTAATGACGTAGTCGAATGTCAAAAAATTACAGCTTCAAAAGTTTCATCTATCAGAATAGCAAGCACCTCAAAATAACACCTCTCTTTTGAAACTCCTTTATTAAAGTTATATAGAAAAGATATTAGCCAAGCCAAGAAAAGGCAGAACATTTGCAATGGCATGGAAGGTTAAGTCGAGTCCGCAAGGCTAAGGAAATGCTGTTCGAGCGAACCACGGTTCAAGGACGGTATAGCGAATTCATATAAGGTTATGTGGGCAATACACAGGACCGGTATGCTTTCAAAAGCGGGTGAAAGGGTTATAAAGTTCTTTAGCAAACTATTAGAAGCTTGCATTACGTGCCGGTTTCATGGCGAACTACAAGGGTAGTATTCTAACCAAGATAGGTAAGACAGAGGACTCTTGTATCCTGAGGACTAGTGCCCAATTAGTTTTAGATCATTTCTTTTAAAAACATTGTAATTTCTCATAGATCTTCACATCAAGCAAAGTATGGTTGAAGATCTACTCTCCAAGCATAGCATGCCTACACAAGGCGTAAATCGGTAGAAATAGCATTATATAATGCCATGTGAAAGATCGACCGAACTCCTCCTCCAATGTGTGGGATATGTCTAGATGTTTTTTCTACAAATGAATGACCTACAGTTTATATTAATACGCCTCCAAACGGCCTATGAAAAGACTTAAGATAAATACTGATAAAACAAATATGGGAAATACAAAATTTCATATTGCATCAAACCAAAGCTGTGAGTGACCACTTTGCAGCTGAAACCCATCACTTAAAGCAAAGGCGCGAGTGAAGATGGCATCAGTGGCCCTATATACATGCGAAAGGATGTTGGATTGCAGTTAGAACGACTTACCCGCTATATCTTACTTGATCTTCGTTGCGATTGTTAAGTCAATACTTTTCTACGCTGCTTTAATATGGATAGGTTGGAGAAGATTTTCCGACTATCTATGATCAGCATTACTCAGCGGTACATGCGATTTTGAGCATTTGCTACGGTGCTAAATGCTTCTGAAAACAGCTGAAAGTCAGAACATACGTGCACAGTAGTATAACATTACCCTGAAGTGTACGAGTAGACCACCTAATCCCACCTTCGACTTTTGGGAATCCGTTGTCGTCTACAATAGAGGCGAATGGCTGGAGCAAAGAACTAAAATATCCAGTCAAAGTTCTTCATAATTTTACAGATGGTTCTAAAAAGAACAAAGGAGTGGGGGCAACAGTTTACTGCACCAATCTAGGGATAAGAAAGTCATATAAAATGCCAAACCTTTGCAGTATTTTCTAAGTCGATGTAAAGGGTGGTTAAATTTTCAAGGGCCGATGTTGATTTTGTATAAAACACAAACTATTTAGGAAATTATTGAAATTTTATTTTATTATGATATATTGGTATTACTCAATTATGTATGTAACAAAATATCGGCCAAATGAGCGCCGCGACCTCGGCGGCACACCTCCATACGATGGTCCAAATTTTCGATGACGCTGAGGCATAATGGAGTTTCTATGCCGTTAATGTGCCGATTTATATCATCCTTTAGCTCTTGAATTGTTGCTGGCTTATCGACGTACACCTTTTCTTTCAAATAACCCCAGAGAAAAAAGTCCAACGGTGTCAAATCACATGATCTTGGGGGCCAATTGACATCGCCATTACGTGAGATAACACGGCCATTGAATTTGTTGCGCAAAAGAGCCATTATTTCGTTAGCTGTGTGGCAAGTGGCACCGTCCTGCTGAAACCACATATCGTCCACATCCATATCTTCCAATTGTGGCCATAAAAAATTCGTTATCATCTCACGATAGCGAACACCATTCACAGTAACTGCCTGACCGGCCTCATTTTGGAAAAAATACGGCCCGATGATGCCGCCAGCCCATAAACCGCACCAAACAGTCACTCTTTGTGGGTGCATTGGTTTTTCGACAATCACTCTTGGATTCTCATTCGCCCAAATGCGGCAATTCTGTTTATTGACGAATCCACTGAGGTGAAAATGTGCCTCATCACTGAAGATGATTTTCTTCGAAAATTTTCATAATAAGTCTGGATAACTTTAACACGTTGTTGGATTGTGTATCTCTCCATGGTTCAAATTGAGCAAGTCTGAAATAGAGAAATGTCAAATTAAATTCGGAAAAAAACTTGGCGTTTAGGTGTGGTTCACATTCAACATCGGCCCTTACAATTTAACCACCCTTTATTTGTTATACAAATTACGGCAAAGATACTGCAGATTGCTGGCTTTCAAAGAAAGCTGTCAAGAAGTTAAAAGCTAGAAGAATGTATCTTCATACCAGAATGCAAAAATTTTCCTTCGGAGACTCTTTCTTTCATTGTGCGTGCCTCTGCACCCTATAGCAGGACGGGAGCGACTTGTAGAGTTTGGGCTATGTTTTGTTGGGAGAACACTCTACTTGCTTGTACAGTCCAAAGTAGCAGCTGTTAGTGAGAGTGATTCAGTATTGGATTTCCAGGCTAAAATCACAACTTTAAAGTTATGACTTTGAACAGTATGGTGAGAGCCAAAATGGGAGTGCGCTGACTCTTTGTTTGATAATAGGAGATATTTCGACGTGTACTTCGCTCATTGTTCAATCTAAAGAAAACAGAACGCCGTTAATGATACAACACGATGTTGGCGAGAGCCGATAACGTTTTCGAAACGTACGCATATTTAGAAAACTGGATACTCCTCCTCCGTGGTGGTTGTGCGGCTTTCGGTTCAGTGATAGCCATATGGGTTGATAAATTTTCCTATGCCAGAATCATGGCCATCTTAGTATTGAAATCAACCAGCATGATTTTGATATAGCAACGATAGCGTGGACGCAAATTATTCTTTGCGAGGCTTATTGTATTTTTTTATGGAGCAAATTTTTTTAGCGGCAACAATAACCAAAATAAAGAAAATTAATTTTCTCAAGGGTGCCTAACAATTCTCCAAATGACGTAATTGGAAAATTTTCTTAGCAAATTGTATACTCCTCTATTTCAAAACGGCTTTAAAAGCTTAAATTCACTACTCTTTAAGTTGTGCCCCTCTTCTTAGCCAACAATTTCACCATTTTCGCCAATTTTGACAACAGCAAGCCGAATGCAATTGTATTCTCTAATAGTCATGTAAACACGAATGCTGCACCTGAACTGCATTCTACACCGCAACGGTCAATGTTGCAACTACATGGCGCGACATTTTTGTTTTTCAATGCGTAGACATACAACTTGGCAGTGTATGTATGTATGTATGTATTAAAAACACATTTGCATCATGCAATACGCATTTGGAAAGTGCACAAATTGTAATTCTGACCCAGAGAGCCAAGAATTCGGCTGCAATGCCACCAAAATATTAAACAACAGTGAAAGCATCAGCAACGCCAACAAAACAAAACAACACCAATATCAGTAGAAAAATACATGACCAAATACAACGGCTGCTTTACTGTTTACTATATACATACACGTATGTACATACATACATATGTATGCAAATGTGAATGTTGCAAGGCCACGAACGATCCACCATGTTAGGCAACTTGTTAGCGCAAAAGCATTGTGAAGGTTGCTCAACTCTAAGAGGTAGAGTGCAGCCGGAGCCCTTCGCCTTGCCACAAACTCTATGTAATTTTATTACATACTCACACACACATGCATGTACAATAATTGTGTATGTATGTGTGAATGTGCCACATTGGACAATTAAATAACAGCTGCTACCTGTGCACATTGTTGATAAATATCCAAGTCTGCATACCATATGTAAATGTGGTTGTATGACTTTGTATGTATGTAAGTGTAAATGTGTAGTTGTTAACATGCCATAGCGGCAATGTGGCCAACCAGTGTGCTGTGACGATAATTCACCCATTTCGCTGGTGGCAATGCTGTTGGTCGTGGGGACACTGCTACAAGCTGAGACCACTACACAGTTGTAGAGGTGCTTGGCGTTGCTCCTACAAAACTGAATGGTGCTGATAAAGTAAATTAAATGCAACACGTTGCCTGGTGCCTTTAACTGGTGCAATTGTTTCTTGTTTTCTTCTTTCTCATTTCTTTCTGGTCATTTAATTTTTTTACTATTATTATTTTCTGCTTTTTCGATTTTTGTACCCAATGCGCTAAAGTCTGGGGTATTATGAAAGGATTATAACATTTTATATATTTAACATATTTTTTAAACAATTAATTCATTTGCTTTAACTTTAATTAACTGATATTAATATTCTGAGATGAAAAAAAGATCATCATAAAAATAAATCGGTCGTTTGGAGGCGGCTTATTATAAACTGTAGGTTCCCCCACAGTCACCATAAATTGGAGAATGAGCTCGGTCGAAAATCGCTTCAGCGGTTACAGGGCCAATTTATGACGGATTCAAAGCCGATTTATGTCAACTATATATGCACAGTTGTGCTCGACAATTTTGTGAAGCTAATGTCATTATGTATCTCTCAAAGAAACCCTTGCCTCTATTTGCAAAAAAATTGGCCAATCGATTTTTATAGGCTCCTCTTGAGCACAATTCTTCACCAGCCACATCATTCGCCATATCATCACTTGATGCAAGATCCGGTGGATGCATAAGAACCACCCAACCAAGCTCTCAAAGCTTCTGGCGAGTCATTTTCAGATTGTGCCAAACTGTTTTTTGTGCAATTTTTATCTCCTGGATGACGGAAAGAGTGGTCGAATGACGGTCAGACTCGTCTTAATTGGCCTTCCACATCGTGGATCATCTTTTGCATCAAAATCACTAGAACGAAATCGGCCAAACCAAAATTGGCTGTTACAGAGTTAACCATAAACAATATTCACATTTTAAGCTCCCCGACTTGCGTTTTCGCCTTTATAAAAGAAAAATTGTTGAATGTCGCGTATTTTCTCTTATTTGGTGTCCAAAGGCCCGACTAATGATTGAATTTTCAGAACAAATATATGCTAGTCGGAAATTTGACTGACTCTTCCTCATAAAAAATATTGTATCGATTGACTTTATAACGAATCGAAAATATGAATTCAAACCCAATAATTGACTTATGAGCTCGCTTATTTTCCGGGAAAAGGAGGAGAAAAGAGCTGAATACAGCTATGATATTGATATCATTGACCTAAACAGACCATGAGTTCTGCATTCTCCAGTCTGGATAAATATGCGAAGCGTATAAATCTTGTAGACGATATATCTCCTGTCATCAAATAAATACTCATGGTATTCGCGACTTGGCTCCCACGTCCCTGTTGACAATCAAAACTTTGAAACCGTAGATAGCTTGGAACCAGTATTAACGTCAACAACAATGTCAGCTTGGAAATCTAACGCAGAATCACCCTTGCCAACACTTACTGCTTTGGACTGAGCAAGCAATGGAAAAGTATAGTCCTCTCTTGACGAGCAAAGATTAAACATTACTATTATAGTCGCTCATCATTCCCGTCCTGCTTTATTGTGCTGAGGCAACAACCGCGCCGTGAGTTCTGCTTTCACCAGACTTGATAAAGAAGCGAAGCGAATGGGTCTGGTAGTGAATGAGGGCAAGACGAAATATCTCCTGTCATCAAACAAACAGTCATCGCATTCGCGACTCGGCTCCCACGTCACTGTTGACAGTCATAACTTCGAGATCGTAGATAATTTCGTCTATCTCGCAACGAGTATTAACACCAATAATAATGTCAGTCTTGAAATCCAACGTACAATCACTCTCTCATTGAAAAGTAAAGTCCTCTCTCGGCGAACGAAAACCAAACTCTATAAGTCGCTCATCATACCTGTCCTACTATATTGCGCAGAAGCGTGGACGATGTCAACATCTGATGAGTCGGCTCTAGGAGTCTTCGAGAGAAAAGTTTTGTGAACGATTTATGGTCCTTTGCGCATTGGCAACGGCGCATACCGCAGACTATGGAACGATGAGCTGTACGAGCTATACGATGATATTGACATAGTTCAGCGAATGTAGAGACAGCGGTTACGCTGGCTAGGTCATGTCGTCCGAATGGATGAAAGCACTCCACCTTTGAAAGTATTTGATGCAGTACCCGCTAGTGGAAGCAGAGGACGAGGAAGACCTGCCCTCCGTTGGAAGGATCAAGTGGAGAGTGACCTGGGTTCACTTGGTATTTCCAACTGACGCCAGGCAGCAAAAAGAAGAGAAGAATGGCGATCTTATATTGATTCGGCTATAATCGCGTAAGCGGTGCCAACGCCAATAAAGAAGAAGAAGATAATGACATCAAGCCAGCGATGTTTAATATTAAGTGATTCTCTGTAGTCGACCGCCGCAGTTATAAACATTTTCGATTTAATTTTTAATGCAAAGTTTTTTTATCAACCCCATACTGATTGCTGTTTTTCCCACTATAAATGATCAACCGTTAAAATAAAATATCATTTACGTGTATATTTTGTGCCTCTGAAAAAAAAAACCTACTCGTAATGCAGTATTGGCTATAGAAATTTCGATTTCACTCACTTTTTTACGTCTTTATTGTCAACACGTACAGCTTTCAGCGATTACCGGCATGCGGACAGAATATTACAGTAACTCCCCACTTGGCGTCTGGTTACTCCCAAAATGATGGATAAAAAGTGTAGTGTTGGGGATGAAGTCTATTAAATAATCTACTGAACTGATGAGTAGTAACCTTGCGATTGTTTTTTGTTATTGTTGTTGTAGTTATTGCTGTTAAAATGTTTGTTGCTTTTGTAGTTGTTTTACTTTTTCCGTATTTGTTGTGTAAATTAACTGATTCAGTACAACAAGCACTCCGGCAGCGTTTTTACGTGCTGCAGTTCCCTCTCTCTCTCTGGTCTTGTTTCTAGTGTAATTCTGCACCGCCATCCTTACTCCGTGTGCAGTGAAATTTGTGTTTTTGTTTACTTCTCACCGTCAACCACTTTGTTCCTTCGTTTTGTTTATTCACTCCATGTAATTCGGTTGTTTACTTATTTGTGGGTTTCCTTCTTCCACCTTCAGTCCAGTCACAGACAAGGTATTTTCATTTACACTGCTGTGGTCGTGCTGAAGCGGTAACTCGAAAGGACCACATCCACTTCCACTTTATCCCACCTCAGATTTGTTACACCAACATTTTTTTATTTTCATTTTTTATTTTTTTTTTATTTTTATTTTTACTCTTATTTTTATTACCTTTGCGCTTTTGAAATGAAAATTTTCCTCTTTCATTTAATGTGTAAGATTTTCCCAACACTAAGTGGTCACATCATTTCAAAGTGCGAAAAATCCCCTGCGGCTTTGCCTGACTTTACTACTACACACCCACGAAAATTTAGTACAATAAATACTCGCTGTTAATCTCGCAAGCAAAAGTGCTGAGTGGAAATGTGGGCATAAGCACTGCGGCGGCGTTACTCCATCGTATTTCCTTCAGTTTGTAGATTTGTTGTTATATAATTTATATATGTACATAAAGCAGCTTACAGCTTTTCATTCACTTCACCACCAAATACCGCTAAATTAGCGCAAGTTGAAGCTAATGAAATTGTTCAGGCACATTTGATGTGATTTTGCTATTTACAGTTAATTATGTATTTACTTACGCTCTAAGCACATACACGTATTCACATGGTTAACAGCATGTAGCTATCGCTGCAATGAGCCTGCACTTACACATTTTACTAACTTTTATGCGAATCCCAAGCGATTTAAAAAAATTTATATTAAATATTTTTGCAAATATCCTTACAAATGTTTTTTAGTTGATGTAATAAGGTTTAGTAAAATGTAATCCATCATTTTTCCTATAGATGCCTTTAGTGCTCTGTATCTCGCGTTTTATAAAAGCGATTAGATTACGCTACATGGCGTTAGAAAGATGATATTTTAGCTAAATAAAAAAAGATAATGGGAGAAGTGTTAATCAAAAATCACAGTCGTGTTTTATATCATGTCAAAGATGAACACCAGCAAAGAGAAAATACGATCTATTCTACAAATTCTTTGCGGTGAAGGCAGGCAAAAACGCTTAAAATGTGAATAGTGTTTATGGCCCTGACTGTAACAATTTCGGTTTCGTTGAGTCCGATCGTCATGCGAGCACTGTTTCGATTGCCCTGGAGCTAAGCATTGCATAAAAAACAGTTCGGAAACAATTGAAACTCAATGTGTAGGTGCAAAATGAATTAACGACAAAAGCCCTCATCCATCTGTGAATCGCTGCTTATGTAACAAAATCGACATATTTATGCAGCGGATGGTAACCGGTGTTGAAAAGTGGATCACTTACAGCAACATGAAATGAAAACGGTCGTGGTCGAAGGGCTGTGAGCAGACATAAATGGTTTACAAGTCAGAATTAACGGCTAGGAATGTTTTGTTCTGTATTTGGTGGAATTGGCAAGGAATCATTTAGTATGAGCTGCTCTCTACGGCCAAACTCTTAACTCGGAAGTAAACTATCAGAAATTGGACTGACTGAAAAAAGCAGTCGCTAAGAAGTGTCCACCTTTGGTCAACAGGAGTTGAATTGTGTATCTGCCATCAAGACAACGCCGGATCGTATACCTGCCAGAAGCTCCCCGACTTTGGTGAGGCGATTCTTATACATTTACCCTTATAGGCAGACTATCAGCCCTATTCTGTGCACTTGACAAATTAACAAAATATTGATAATATATCAAGATTTTTATTAAGCAAGAATTTATTTGTTATTCTGTGTCAATCTTGATAAAACATAAAGCTTCAGTTTGTTGAGCTTTTCCCCACACGTGTGGTGAACAATGAAATGTAAACAGAAATCAGCTGTTTTTGTTAACATTAATTTTTTCCGAATAAATAGAAAAATTTGTAATATCACTAAGTAGTATATTTGGAAAGTCCAATGTGAAAATGTTTACATTTTGATTATTTAATAACTATAGGGATATACCTGGACCTCGTTCTTTCACTTTCACGTATATACTGTCATGTGTATAATGCAAAACTCGGTGCTTCAGTGAACATCTAAAGCGCGATTTTAAAACACCAAACGCTCTTTCTATACAATTCTGGCAGAACCATGTAGTTTGTTGTATTTTAACTCCTTAGAGGATTTCGGTTTTTTAAGTAGTGTTAGAAGCCACGGCTCTATGGGATAGCCTCGATCGATTTGAGATAAATTAGCTCAAGTGTTTTTTTATTTGCTCCTCTTCCCTTCATCTCATAGGCAAGTCAAAGTTGTTGCCTACACAATTTTGGTATGAGTCATACTCATACCAAAATTTAAAGCCACCAGCACCCATATGATTAAAGGCACTGAGGTTTTTCGGATATCATATGGGGCCAGTTCATATATGAGATGACGGCAAATTTCGCAAGTCAAACTAAAATTTTGCGAAAATGTACGGTAGAAGGTTAGAGACGGATTTATGTCATATATGCACCGTTTTGCTTGACATCTTTTTGCATTTTGAAGGTAATGTCATTATGCCTCTCTCATAATACCCTATTGCAAAAAAAAAATGGGACAATCGATTTTCACAGGCTTCATTTGAAGTAAATTCCTCAAAAGCTCTTTGATACGCCTTATGTAGAAGCAGATGGGAATCACTTTTTACGTTCACGTTCAAGGTCCGGACTATAAGATAGATGCATAAGAACCTTTCAACCAAGTGCTCGGAGCTTCTTGGCCAAAGCTGGGCGCTTCTGGGTCCGAATTAAAAGTTTGGCTGTAGAAGAGCAGCTTATAATTAACTATGATTTCTTGCCAATGACACCAAGCATACAACAAAACCTTCCTGACCATCCTGGCTTAGTACCATTTGTGCATCATAAAAACTATCTACAGTTTTAGCTGACTGACTTGCGTTTTCCCCTCGATGGAAGCAAAAATGTGTAGAATGTAGCGTATTTTCTCTTTCCTAGTATCTATCCTTGACATGCGCTCAAACACTACTGAGTTTAGTGATCAACATTTTTCCCTTTATCTCTTTAAGTATAAAATACGAGAGGATTAACAAAAGTTCTATCAAATTTTTGAACAATCGGCTAAAATGGAGACGAGAAAACGCAAGATAGCTAAGGATAGGCCAGACAAAATTCCACCACCAACGCAACAGAAATTCGCTAAGTGATTCTCTTCAGATTTCGGCGTAATTTACAGCCAATACAAATATTCAGTGCGATGGAACGATTGCACCGCCTTTAAAAACTACTTCTAAGTGGTTCCGAAGTTTTCAGACCGGACATTTTTCAGTAGAGGACGAGCCCCGAGAAGGTCGACCAAAATCTTACACTGATGACGTCACTGTAACTCTGGTGAAGGCCAAAATTGATAAAGACCCAGAATTGACACAAAAAATGATTGTTAAAGAATTGGGCTTGAATGCCATGGCTGTATCGCGAATATTAAGTAATCACACGATACACGAAGAAATCTGCTCGATGGGTACCACGAATTTTATAAGAGGTCCAAAATGAAGCTCGAGTCTATTTTGCTTAATTTTTCCTAAACAAATTCGAAAATGGTCAGTATAGCAACTTTAGTAAAGTCACTACTGGTGACGATTCTTGGTTCTATAAGTACGGTCCAGGAACCAAACAGCAGTCCATGGTATGTAGCCCAGCATGAGCAAAGGGGTCCAGACAGTAACTGCAAAATGGTACACCTAAGAGTGCTTGTTAAAGCCAAAGGCTTTAACTATTTGAGAGCCACTGGAAGTTTTCCGTCACCTTGTTATTTACTAACACTGAAGTCGGAAAACTACCGGTGATTTTTCTTATCATATTTTGATGCTATTTAAGCTAATGTTCCGCAAAAAACGGATAACACTTTTGTGAAGACGTCAACAGCAGCGGACACATTAGCGAATCAAGCGAACTCTACGTTTTTTAGGTAATTTTCATTTCTTTTTATTTGCAGCATTATTGAGATATATATATGTACATATATACATATATATATCAGTAGTTAATTATTTTAAGTCTAAAATATTATCAATATACATACATATACTTCCATATATGTATGTGTTGATAATCAAAATCTTTTATTGTTAACATTTAAGATTTATTTCAATAAATCTTTATTAATTTTATAAAATATTAATTCACTTGTTTGTTCTTCATTTCTTTCTGTGGAAAAAACACTGAGGTAAATCGGCGTTCGTGAAAGTTTATATTTTGATATAAACATTTGGTCCTTCGAGCCGGATTACCTCAATCATCACAATCCGTTTATAGGAAAAACTAAAGGAATCGTCAAGGAGTTCAATAATAGACAAGGAAGCAGCTTGTTCAAACCATCCAACCAGAAAATCAAAATAAATATATTTGCGACGGATACACAAAGAAACAGGTGCGTGCAAATAATTATAATTGTTGAGTGGTTTGCAAAATAAAATAGTGAAAAAAGTGGCTTAAGAATAAAATAGATAATATAAAACAATAAAAAGATAAGTGAAGTTAAAAAATCAAATCAAATTATAAATAAAGTGTGAAGCAAATATATCTGTTTTTCCAAAAATAGATGTACATATGTTTGTATACATATATGTATGTATGTAAGTGCTAGTGAAAAATATATAAAACCATACTTCTATACATACATGAATACATATATACAAAGAAAGAAAAATAATTTGCAAAATTAAAAGTTAAAGTTTATTTTTATTAATTTTCAAGAGTGCGGTAATTTTTAGTTCTCATTTTTACGATAAAGATAGTGCCGAAATAATTTTTATAGATTTTTAAATTTTAAAAGAGAATTATATATGCTTATACATATCTGTGCTAAAATTGCAAATTATTGTTTCTTTGTGTTTCAAGTAGTATATTTGCTTCACTTTCTTTAATTACAACATACATATATACTTTTCATTTCTATTTATTGATTTATATATATACTTTTACATATATTTATATATATATCTATGCCTATACTTCTCAAACGGAGAAGGTTTCTTTTTATCATTTTTTTTAACGTGCGTATATACATATTTTCGTACGTACATATACTTATGTATATGCAATTTCTCTCTGCCTTGGCATATAATTAATTTTTGTGATATTTTTACCGCGCCTTTCACGTATATAAAAATCGCGAAGCATATATGTACACATTTACATACATTCTTACTTACATATTTTCAAGCTCTCTATTTTGCACGCACATTCGGTTTTACATTGGCTTTGTTGATTTCAGCTTTTAATTTTCTAACGTTTAAAGCAATACTCATTACATACTAGTGTATACATACATACGTACATTATTCGCGGAGAGCATTGAAAGTCCCAGTAGTAAAATCAAAGGGCTAAAGGGTAATAATATACCCAGTAGGAAATTTTTCACTGGTATTCAATTTAAATATAATCCATTAGTGAATAATAGCCTTTTCTATTATTCAATCATTTTCTATTCTTATTGGCGGTTATCATCCCCTTTGCTTTTGCAATTTCAATTTAATTTCCGTGATTTTTTTTCGTTTTATTGAAATTCTAAGTAATAATGGCGGCATTAAATGCGTATACTCGGTGTTCAGATCAGATTGTCGAATTCAATGCGGGGTTTGACGACACCGCTCCGATAGAGCATTCAAAGATTTCTCTACAAATTATTAAAGATGAGCTTACTGAAATATGGATGAAAACAAAGGCAGCGTATGACAAATGCGTTAATGCCATCGGGGATGAGGATACATTGGCAGCTGTGAAAGCGAAGCAAGCCACAACTTTTAAGGACTATCTTTCGTGCTTAACGCGTCTTACCGAACGTCTACAAAATTTCTCTGCGGATGTTGAGAAGGATTCATCGTCTACTTCGGCTCCAGTTTTCAATTCTTCTAACAGTTTGGCTGTACCACCATGCGACACTCCGATATTTAGTGGGGATTATATTTCTTGGCCGACCTTCCGGGATCTCTTTACGGCAATTTATATTAATAATTCTCGTTTGAGTCAAGTCGAAAAATTGTATCACTTGATTCAGAAAACACATGGGGAACCACGGGACATTGTTAACAAAGCTCCGCTAACAAATCTAGGATTTGAAATGGCCTGGTCAAACTTGAAGTCTGCTTATGAGAACAAACGCGCTCTAGTGAATAGCCAATTGAAGGTATTATTTTCAATTCCGGCTATTCAAACGGAAACTGCAACAGCATTGAAGGAGTTGCATAGAGTTTTAAACGGATGCATTTCTGCATTGGATATGTACGAGGTGGACGTTACCAATTGGGATCCTTTCCTTGTTTTTATTTGTTCGAACCGACTTCCAGCGTCTACATTAGGTAAATGGGAAAGCAGTTTAACAGACAAAACAGCTGTGCCTAAATGGAGTAAAATGAATGACTTGCTTTACCAGCGGTTTAAGTCTTTGGAATCCGTATTGGATGTAAAATGCCAATCATCATCAGCGAATGGAGCTCATAAACCAACAAGGACATCATCACAACCGAGTTTTCAAACAGGCCAAAGGAAACTTGCTCTCGTTACAAGTGTTTCACAACCCACTTGTGTTTTATGCCGGGAACAACATCCTTTAAGATTATGCAAAACCTTTTTGTCGCTTTCGGTAAGCGACCCATATAATACAGTAAGAAAACATAGCTGCTGTTTAAACTGCCTCACGAAAGGACATTCTGTCAAAGATTGCAAAAGTTCGTTTTCTTGCACTACGTGCCGTAATCGACATCATAGTCTATTACATAGACCACCGCTTAATACACAAGCGAATAAGGATGTCTCAAATCAGGGGACATCAACACAAGCTTTTCATGCTAATATACAGTCCAATTCTTCAAATAATAGTTCAAATTCTATAAGCAAAGCTCCAAATGTTTTTTCTTCTGCTTTACTGGGAACCGCAATGGTTCATATTTGTCATATGGGCACCACTTATGTTGCGCGTGCTTTGATTGATTCAGCATCCGAAGCAACGTTCATTTCTGAACGCCTTCGAAATCTTTTAAAGCTTCCTTCTACAAGGACTAACGCTACCATTTCAGGATTGAATCAAAAGGTTTCTAACAACTCTGTTAGATGTTCTTCGTTTGTTTTAGGATCACCTCGTGATCCTAATCTTTTCATAGAAGCTACCGCGTTTGTGCTTCCACAGATCACCGGTAATCTACCGTCTACTACTATAGACGATTCAATTTTAAGGGATTTGCCTAAAGTTCCTTTAGCAGATCCAAAATTCTATCAAAGTGGTCCGATCGATGTATTAATAGGAGGGGATTTATACCCTAAAGTTATTCTGGATGGAGTGAATCGTAGTTTTCACCATAATCTTCTATCCCAGGAGACCGTGTTCGGGTGGATTGTTACAGGGACATCTTCCACCGCACACGTCTCTTGCTTTACTACCAAAGTCTCTGTAGGAGAGGACATTTCTTTAGATGTACAACTGCGCAAATTCTGGGAGTTAGAGGAACCCCCTAAGAGGAATCTGCAATCGGCTGAGGACTCGTTTTGCGAAGAGCTTTATACGAAAACAACCACTCGAAATTCTGATGGAAGATATACAGTTTCATTACCTTTCAAAAGCTTTTATCCAATGGATTTGAAATTAGGGTCATCACGTCATAAAGCCTTACGGCAATTTGTTCGCAATGAAGCAAGGTTGCTTAAGAACTCTTCACTCAAGACTGAGTATGATTCTGTACTTACAGAATACCTGACTTTAGGTCATATGGAAAAGGTGGTACCGCCACAATATGAACATTTTCCAAAACATTTCTATTTGCCACATCATGCAGTTCTAAAACCGGAAAGTACTTCAACGAAGCTTAGGGTAGTATTCAATGCATCCAGCAATTCATCTAATGGCGTTTGTCTTAATGACATTTTGCACACAGGCCCAGCTTTACAAGCTGACTTAACACTTCTACTTATACGATGGTGGATGTATAAGTTTGTTTTTTGTTCAGACATTGAAAAAATGTATCGCCAAATATTGGTTAATCCTACCCACAGGCCCTACCAAAGAGTTCTTTTTAGACAGTCTGCAGACAATGAGATTTCTGATTATCAATTAAATACGGTGACCTTTGGGATTAATTGTGCCCCTTATTTGGCGATTAGGACACTCTTACAATTAGCACAAGATACGCAGGAATCTTTTCCGTTAGCAGCTCAAATTCTTCGTAATTCAATGTATGTAGATGATATTTTGGCAGGATTTCACGACATCACAACAGCCCTACAATCAAGAGATCAGCTGATAAAAGCGTTAGGTGGTGCAGGATTTTCTCTGCGGAAATGGTCTTCAAATACCATGGAAATTTTAAGCGATCTTAATAAGGAGTATCTTTTAGACAGAGAACTTTGGAGTTAGAAGAAACGAGCTCAACCAAAACCTTAGGAATTAGATGGAACGCTAGGTTAGATCACTTCTACTTCACAGTACAAAATATTGTTATAAAAGATATATATACAAAGAGGGAAGTTTTGTCAATGATAGCGAAACTATTTGATCCAGCTGGTTGGCTAGCGCCCATTGTGGTGGTAGCAAAAATAGTGATGCAACAAATTTTGTCGGACGGCACAGCCTGGGACAAACCTTTGATTTCTCAAACACTTTCTAAATGGAAAGCCTTTGTGGAAAATTACCGGTTTATTAACAAGATAAAAATTCCGCGATGGGTAAATTATAATAATCAAGGCCCGATTCAAGTTCATGCCTTTTGCGACGCGTCTGAAAAGGCATACGCGGGGGTGATATATGTGCGCGTAGAAAACCAGGGACTTGTTTCGTCACATCTCTTATTAGCCAAAACCAAAATTGCACCTATTAAAACTGTTTCTCTTCCCCGCTTGGAACTATGTGGCGCAGTTTTGATTACAGACATGCTAAGATCCGTTCTAAATGAACTTCCGATTAAGATAGATAACGTATTTTGTTGGACCGATTCTACTATCGTTTTATCTTGGTTAAAAAGGCCTCCTGGCTCATGGACAACCTTTGTGGCGAATCGAGTAGCGAAAATTCAAGAAGTTGTGGATTTTAAACACTGGCGTCACGTGGACTCTCATGATAATCCTGCAGATATTAGTAGTCGAGGCGCGTTCCCTCAGGATTTAGTTTTAAATACTTTGTGGTGGCACGGTCCGAAATGGTTGACAAAAAATGAAGATCAGTGGCCATGTCCATTTGTAGACATTGAGGATGTCAGCATAGAGGCAAGGAAAGTACGAGCGCATGCCTCTCAAGTCACGTATAATGGGGATCTCTTGGATCGTTTTTCGTTGCTATCTCGAGCATTGCGAGTTTTAGCATACGTTTTTCGGTTTTACCATATGGTCAATATAAAAACACGCTCATTTCATTCGTATACTACATTAGTTATTTCAGGTGAAGAAATTTCCAAAATCCGCTTTCGACTCATCCGTTTAGCTCAATCAAAGTATTTTTCTGAAGAACACAACGATTTAGTCGGTGGATCACCGATTCATTCAAAAAGCAAGCTCTTAACTTTGAACCCCTTTCTGGATGGGTGTTATGCGAGTCAATGGTCGACTAACAAATTCTCTCGTGTTATCGTACAACGAGAAACATCCGATTCTTTTACCATACAATAGTAGGTTTTCAAAGCTATTGGTTTCATTTATTCACTGTATAACTCTTCATGGAGCTAATCAATTAGTCCTACGTTTGATACGTCAGCAGTATTGGATTCCAAAAGCGAAGAATCTAATAAAGCAGGTCATTAATAGTTGCAAAATATGCGTTATTCATAGAAAAAGAGGGCAGTCCCAACTAATGGGGGCACTGCCTGAAGAAAGAACAGTTCTGTCCAGGCCGTTCGAAAATACCGGTGTCGACTTCGCAGGCCCCTTCGAAATCAAAAGTTTTACTGGCAGAGCTTGCAAAATTACAAAGGGGTACGTTTGCATTTTCGTCTGTTTCGCAACGAAAGCCATTCACTTGGAACCAACAAGCGATCTTTCAACAGAAACCTTTCTTAGTGCCTTTTCCAGGTTCGTGTCTAGAAGGAGTTGTCCAAAACAAGTTTATTCGG
The DNA here is from genome assembly GCA_037013455.1 of Ceratitis rosa. Taxonomy (NCBI): domain Eukaryota; kingdom Metazoa; phylum Arthropoda; class Insecta; order Diptera; family Tephritidae; genus Ceratitis; species Ceratitis rosa. The sequence continues at coordinate 13,721,009 of JAWMAG010000003.1, forward strand.
ATAATGGTACAAACTTTGTAGGAGCTTCAGCCAGTTTGAAAAAGGACTTCAAAAAATTTCTACTGACTTCTCAAGAAGCTGTTAGCAACATGTACAGCCAACAAGAGCTTACATGGAGCTTTATTCCAGCAGGCGCTCCACATATGGGCGGATTATGGGAAGCGGGAGTCAAAAGCTTCAAATTTCACTTTCGACGAGTAGCCAATTCATATAGATTTACATTTGAGGAATTCCAAACCTTGCTTTGTCGAATAGAAGCCTGCCTTAATTCCAGGCCTATTTCACCTAGTTCAGAGGATTCTACAGACTGTGCTGCTTTAACACCTGGTCATTTTCTAGTCGGTGGTCCCATTCTTGCACCTGCGGAACCCCAAATCGAAACGACTCCACTTTCTTTAATAAATCGGTGGCAGAAAGTAAAGGCTCTTAGCCAACAACACTCACTTAGATGGAAAGAAGAATATTTGAAAGAACTTCATAAGCGTTATAAATGGAAATTTCCTCAGCGCGATATCAATAATGACGACTTGGTAGTAATTCGTCACGAAAATCTCCCCCCAAATGAGTGGCGCTTGGGCAGAGTAACAAAAGTATATCATGGCAAGGATCAAAGAGTTAGAGTAGCGGATATTCGTACGCAGAAGGGGATGATAACACGGCCTATTGTCAAATTAGTAGTCCTACCAAATTAGTTATGAAAGTATGATCTTTTTCTTTTCACAGCTTTACATAATGGAATTAGTAGAAATCAATTCGTCAGCTTCTCCAACACCATTGGTTTCTCCATTATCTTCCCCAAAACGTCCTCCACCAACCAGGAACCAAACGCAAAAATCATCCAAATGCCGAGTTTGCCGTCATTCACACCCACTTCGTTTTTGCAGACGTTTTCTGGACGCCAATTATGAACGCCGACTTCGCCTCATTTTGTTGCACAAGTATTGTTCACGGTGTTTAGCATATTCTCATACTGCCAAGAGATGTCAAAGCAAGGGCTCGTGCGCGTATTGCAATGAGGACCATCACACCTTGCTTCATGCCGGTCATCGTCTCACCCCTCGTCGTCAACTGCCACCTTTGTTAACTCAGCTATCTGGCACCGTAACTGTACTTCCAACGTGTGCAGTCTATATTTATTATAACAATCAGAGATTTCTCACCCGAGCGCTTCTTGATCCTTGTTCACAGACCAGCAAAATTTGCAAATCTTTGATCAAAAAATTACGTATGTGGACTGTACCAGTGGCAAATTTAGAGATGTGTGAGATCGTGATTGGATCATCCATAGATGCGCGCGTAAGGTTTTTACTGACGGTGAAAATCATACAGGTGATCGGCTTGAAAACTCCAGCGCGTCATTTAAATTCATCGGTGGCGGAGAAATTTACAAATGTAAAGTTAGCGGACCCAAACTTTCATCAATCCGCAGCGGTTGCACTGGTTCTTGGTGGTGATGTTTATCATCGAATCATGAAAACGGAAACGATGATGTTTCCTGGGTTCCCTACAGCCCAAAATTCAATATTTGGCTGGGTCCTTTCAGGCCCATGTACCCTTTAAGGAACAATACCCCTCTAATGGGAAACATCAAACGCAAATTTGGCAACCCCCTAATGGGTAACTTTAGAAAAACAAAAAAAAATTATACAAATATAGTTTTAAGTTTTTAAAATATTTATAGTAATTTTTAAATTGAATTGAATTAAAGAAGAATAACCTCAACAGTTATTTATTTGCAAGCACACATGAATTTCTAGTTTTAAGTATTGTACAAACCATAGTATTCAATATTAAACTTTATTATATGCATTGAACTATTTTACGTTTTATTCCATTTATTGCAATCCTTTAATATTGCAAGGCTGGCGGCAATGTTAAAGCCAAAGGCTTTAACTATTTGAGAGCCACTGGAAGTTTTCCGTCACCTTGTTATTTACTAACACTGAAGTCGGAAAACTACCGGTGATTTTTCTTATCATATTTTGATGCTATTTAAGCTAATGTTCCGCAAAAAACGGATAACACTTTTGTGAAGACGTCAACAGCAGCGGACACATTAGCGAATCAAGCGAACTAAGCAAATTAGCGAACTCTACGTTTTTTAGGTAATTTTCATTTCTTTTTATTTGCAGCATTATTGAGATATATATATGTACATATATACATATATATATCAGTAGTTAATTATTTTAAGTCTAAAATATTATCAATATACATACATATACTTCCATATATGTATGTGTTGATAATCAAAATCTTTTATTGTTAACATTTAAGATTTATTTCAATAAATCTTTATTAATTTTATAAAATATTAATTCACTTGTTTGTTCTTCATTTCTTTCTGTGGAAAAAACACTGAGGTAAATCGGCGTTCGTGAAAGTTTATATTTTGATATAAACAGTGCTTACCAAAGGTTTTCAAAAATTTCTTGGAAAGCAAGAAGAAAGAGGATTTGCGGCGCTACTTTTTACTTCATGACAACAGGCCATAACATACTGCTGAAATAACGAGTAATTTTCTTACGATCTCTGGGGTCGAAGAAATACGTCCAGCACCATATTTCCTTGATATTGCACCTTCTGATTTCTGGTTATTTCCAAAAATTAAAGAAAGTTTAAAAGGAAAGGTCTTTAATAGCAACGGAGAGATAATTAATGTGGTTAATGCTGAACTTGATAAGTTTGAAAAGCAAGATTTTGAAGACTGTTTTCAGAATCAATGGCGAGTATGTAGAGAAGATAGAAAATTTTGAAATTTTGTTAATCCCCTCATATTATCTTTCTAGCGTGTTCTAATTGCTCTTATAGAACGCGAGATACAGTGCCAACTATGACAAAAATGATGGATTACTTTTGATTAGATCAACAACTCTTCAAAATTATGAGCTTAATTTTTTAGCTAATATATTTTTTTTTTTAATATTTTTAACTTTGAAGATTTGTACATCATCATTGTTTGATATCAATATTCTATGAGGGACTTGTTCACCGAAAGCGTGTAGGTCTTATCATTGAATCACGTGAGTTCAACTACCGCTATTTCAACAACTTAAACTACAATTCGTCATAAGAAGAAGAACTACCACCGCTAGACACGTACATTTGTGAGTAACAAATTGTTGCAATAAAACAGAGAGCGAACTAAAAGCAAATTTAAATTATACGAGAGCACATAAACGCAAGCATGCAACAGTCCGCGTGACAACAGAGAATGCGTGAAAATCTAAAAAGAAAAGAAAAATAAGCAAATACATGAGCGAATTTATAAAACTTTAAAAATGCCGTGGCATGCCACGAAACACATGAAATTCTCTGAAGAGTAACCAACAGGCACATTGTTGTGCTGCACGCTGGATGCTGATACTACAGTAAACAGGTAAGCAGGCTGATATGTAGAAAAAGTATAAAGACAAAAAAAAAAAAAGAAATATTCGTGGCAAAGTGTCAACCACCTGCCACTTGGCGCATGGTGGAACCACTTTACGCGCAACAAAAAAAAAAAAAAAAAAAAAAACAGCAAAAAGAGCAGTGGGAAAACCCTGACAATAAGCAAACTAAGCGGCTGTTAAAAAATCTCAGGAAGTGCAATGGAGGAGAAAGAGGAAGCTTGTCGTTTGTTGACAGCAAAGGCAATAACAAAAACTAACAGTAAAAGTAGTGAATAGCAATAGAGATGCAAAGATGAATGAATAAAACGACGTGCGCGTCCGCAGCGGCGACTTGAAAGGATAACTGCGCAAAATGAAAGAGATGGGAGAAGCAAAAAAAAAAAAATGTGGAGGCATTGAGCCAGTGATGTGGTCTTATCAGCATTTCCTGTCGAAAGTTTTCATATTTTCCCACTTACTGCACTCACGCACACACTAACTCATATCCAAGCCACATTCACTTCCGTTAGTGTTTTTTGCAAAATATCAACTTGCGCCGTGTCGTATGTGCAACAATAGCTGCTTCTTACAACAGGTTGTTGGGTGAAAGTGTTGTGATTTTTTTGTATTTCTTTTGTATTATTTTTTTTTCTGTCAAACAATTTTTGCAACAAACTGAGTATCTGCGAGAAAAAATTGCTTGTTTTTTATTGCTTACGTCCTTAATTCTGCACATGTGTGTTGTATTGGCTTGCTCAACACAATAATAAAGCGGAAATATTTAAACATTTTTCTTGTTCCTCTGAATGGAGCAAAGATAGAGTTTATCTGCGCTTTTAATGTTAGTTCTTTTTATTGATGGCGATATTCTACTCAAGATTTTTTTAATATTGATATTTTTGATAATGGAGAAACCGAGAGCATCATTTGCCAGTCTACATTTTTTTATTTTATAATTTTTTTTTACCAGGGTTGCCCTTTATATCTCGTGATTCTTCTTCTTATTGGCGTTGACACCGCTTACGCGATTATAGCCGAATCAATTATATCGCGCCATTCATGTCTTCTTTTCGCTGTTTGGCGCCAGTTGGAAATACCAAGTGAAACGAGGTCGCTATCCACCTGACCCTTCCAACGGAGTGGAGGTCTTCCTCTTCCTCTGCTTCCTCCAGCGGGTACCGCAAATTTCGGGAAGGTCCAACAAATTTTCTCTCGAAGATTCCCAGGGCCATCGTATGTCGATATTGCCACCAGACCTATATGCTTCGCTTCCTTATCCAGTCTGGAGAAAGCAGAACTCACGGCATAGTTAAAGAAGTCACACGATAAGGAATCACCTTGTCTGAAACCTTGTTTGGTACCAAACGGCTCGGGGGGATCCTTCCCAATTCTGATTGTTCTTCTGGTGTTATCCAGTGTTAGTTTACACAGCTGTATAATGGAACGTCGGGTAATGGAACTTCTTTTCCATCATCATCCTCATCGATTGAGGATTAGGGATCACCATCTCCGAGTGCTCTCTCCATCAATTCAGTATACTCTGGGCATCGGATACTAGATCACCTTCATACTAACACATACAAATACGTTTCGCTTCCCCCTTCAGCTCGCAGTATCTATCCCACCCGGCATTTGGTTTTCCTGATTTCTCGAAAGTCAAACAAATAGTTGTGTACGTCTCAGAGTTTACTGTTCTGCGTTGTTCTAGTGCCTCGTGCGTGAAAAACTTTGGTTGCATTCGGCTCATCTTAAAATACCCATTCAATCGACTGCTGTTTATTTCCGGTCTCATATGTATACTCGTATATAAATCCACTATTTATCACCTGTCGCAATATCATAGTCGTGTTTCGGAACATCGTTATTGTATTTTTTTAAATTTCTCTCGAACTGTCGACAGGACCCTTTTTTTGAGTGATTGACAAATTTTATGGAATCCGAAGTAGACATGTATGCTGTCCGAGTAATGCCTGAACAATAACTGATCTTGGACGACCTTCCCGAAATTTGGAGTGATCTACAACCTCGATTGAATTCACCATACCATAGATAAACACAAGTCATGGATGAAGCCTCATCGGCAGAAGTTTAATTAAGCTCAGCGATATACTGTTGCAAGTTAATCCCCGTCGGCAGTTGTAAAAAATAATCGCGCGAAAATGTTTGCAATTTAAATTCAGTTTCTTGGCCGAGATTAATATTTTAAGTTCATGTAAACAACGCAAATAGAGATCGTATGTCACCTCTGGAAGGTAAGGGCGATGTATCCGACGATACCTGCCAATAGGGCCGTTGACTTACATATTAATGCCTTCTGCACAATAATGCCAAACTGGAAAAATGGCCATCGTATCGAAAAATTCGTAACGAAATCGGTTAAGATAGACGGGATATACCTCCAGTGTTCTAAATGTGCCTATAATCCGAGGTACCCAAGTCAACTTGGACCAGAAAGATACGCACCCGCACCTTGTGCAGTTCAGAGCTCCCTCTAAAAAATATAAGGAAGGTTAGATACTCGACATCCAATCTGCGATCATAACAGATAGCCAACGGTTTTCTACATCTGCACTCTTGCTCTCTGAGAGGACGCATTAACAACTCACTACAAGGGTACTGTGGGATTGTTGTTCAAGGAAGGAAAAAATACTACCTACCACAACGCGTAACGTGTGGGAGATATATCGAGATTTAAAGAGGGAGCCGTGGATCATTCGCAGACAGAAAATGAGGGATGCCGAGTGTGAACAGCTTAAGAAGCTGGGCGACAGGCCTAATGCTCGAATATTCTAAGAAAATAGGCGACTTAGCATTGTTGGACCCAAATAAGTTATCTGTCTCCAGACCGATGAATGACAGTGAAAATGAAACATCCGGAAATATCTAATCCGACTCAGTAACCAATGACAATGGAACAGACAGCATGGTGTGTAAATCCAGCATTGACAAGATATTCATGCACAATTTAACAAGCACCATGCACTCTTCGTCAATTTTAAAGCAACTTTCAATAACAATGCATTGCGCCGAATGTATGAATTTGGTATCTCTCGTACAGCTGCATAGCTGACGCTGACAAAAAACAATGTCAAAAATCGGTAAGGCTCTGTTTGAGCCGTTCGAATCTAAATGAGGTATTCGATAACGTAACTCGTATTCGTGAAGCTTCTTCGACTTAAAACCTTTAAATAATAAGGTCACTGCTGACGTTTGCCGGCAAGAGACGTGGACGCTGACGACATCCGACTAGGAGTTTTGGTGAAGAAGGATTGAGCAGAAGTTGGAACGTTTGGCTGTTTTTGTTGCGTAGACCAAGGTGTTAGCCAAAGGTTTCCTATTAAGTTAAGTATTTTTGTGCTGCGATTTTAATCTTTTCTCTGATGGTGGATATATTTGACATACATCTATTCGTCACGTAAGCTGTGGCCCATAACTGGATCCCGACTTCTTGTTTAAAAGCCAATGATTGCTTGATTTTACGAATTTCCCGATCATGCCACACCTTGCCAAATTCTTGAACGACATCAAGAAAAACGCCCGAGCAATAATCTATATACAATTCGAAAGCTTTCCACATTTCATTTGTCATACGATTTACTTGTTCAATTTTACCATGTTGAATCTTTACCTGGCTTATACTGCAACTACCCATCTAACATACCGCACGACCATAACATAACACCATAATAGAATACACAAACACGAGTATTTTCTGCGGTACAACCGTCAGCAACTACTTCGACAAGCGGTGACAACCTTTTATTTACATTGCGCTCTCATAAGATAGGTTGCTATGGACGGAAAGTATGTACGAATAAGATGATAAAAGCCATTCTCGGCGAAAGCGCCGCTTGTTTCGACCCAGCAACTCGATTTCGCTGTCAGGTATAATTTTTCCGGCGTTTAGTGGGGTTTTCTGACTCGGCGTGGCAATAGTTGCTGCTATCGCTAGCATACTGTTAAATTCAAGTACCATGTATGTATGTCATGTATGCTATTCAGTTCCCTATCCCTAGGAATTTCTGGAAAAAAAAAAATTATTTTAGATGCGTTTGTAAATTTTAAACCATTTCTAAACAGAGGTTAATTGAATTTTTTAATTTTTAAACTCGTATCTGAATAATCAGTTGGATGATTAGACGATGTTTACTGGTTAAGGATAATTAATATTGCAATAACAATGCTTTAATCTCTACTATTTCTTTCCATTTCAAAATAATTTTTTAACTTGAAATTATTTAGAAAAAAATGTACCTAAATTCAAACCAAAATCAGGTTTATTTACAAAATTTAATTCAATTAATAGAACATCATATAATATATAATTGGCGCTTTGTAACCGCTGAAGCGATTTTCGGCCGAGCTCCTCCTCCAATTTGTGGTTTTGCGTCTTGATGTTTTTCCAACAAATGGAGGGACCTACAGTTTATACTAAGCCGCCTCCGAACGGCTGACGGTTTTTTTACGAGGAGCTTTATTTCATGTCCGAAATACACTCGGAGGGATGGACATTCTCTGCCGAGGGGCGACCGCAATTAGAAAATTTAATTTAATTTTTTATTTAAATTAATTTTCCATAACTTTTGGATGTTGGTGGCACCGGGATATGAACCCGAGCCTTCGGAATGGCAGGACGCAATGCTAACCACTCGGCTACCGCGGCCGCAATAGAACATCATAGTCGTTCCATAAAATATAATGCTCCATAATTTATGGTTTATATATACATACATGCTGTAAAACTTCATTTACCAATAGTATAGGAAAAAGGTATTGTTGCCATATCCTCCATACGCTATAACAGTTATATTTTTATATTTTCTTTCCTCTTTTTGTGTTCGGAAACTGCAACTTTATTTCTGCAACGTGCTCAAAAGTCCAACACTTCCAGTATGTTATGCATATAAAGTAAATCAATTTAAGGGTGTGAATTGAATGCGAAATTTTTTTTAAATATTTATATCCACCGCCAAATGAATATGTATGTAGATACGATATATATGACAGTTAAATACCGTTGTAAATATGTCATTTAAACTCAGTAGTTGCAAAGCTTCTTTATTATCCTGCTTATGGTTGTTGGTATCAATCGGGTATAGATCAGATCCATTAACATTACTTCTAATTTATTCGATCCCGAAATTAAACAAAAAAAAAACATCATATACCTTTGATTCGAAAAATATAAAAAGATGTAAAAACCTCTGTCGGTAGGTATCAACAATTACTAATTTCATAATTGCATACTTATTTCAAACACAAAGTGACACCTAACAAGTCGGGAGAAGAATTAGATCAATTTCCATTTGTTATTTTCTTATGACGCTTGAGAGTTTGTCTTTAATGCTTATAATACAGTTGTATGACTAAATGTGCATTTTTGCTATTTTTTACGAGGGGAGAATCATTAAGTACATAGAATAGGGCTATGAATGGAATCAGACGTCGGGTTCCATAAGCCACGCACTCATTTGTCGAAATTTTCCATGACTATTCTGTATAATTGTGACTAAACTTCATTGATGCAACGTTGAATTTCCTCCTTTAGAGTATGCGTGGTTGTGGGCTTGTTGCAATAGACCTGTGACTTTAAATAACGCCCTAAAAAGAAATCTAATGGTGTTAAATCCCACGATCTAGGGGCCAATTCTAAACACTAGGGCCATGTGTAGAAGTACACCCAAGTGAGAGAATTACTGACGGCCATTCACCATAAAGTGAGGCGAATCCCCTTTACACTCTTTATTGATAAGTACAATCGCAAATGTTTTAAGGATTACGATTTTAGAGCATGCACCTGGATTGTTCGGTCCCTTAATTGAGAAGGTGCCGCTGTCCAGCTGGTTGATGTCCTAATAAGTTTAAAGGCTGACATCACCGCTATCCATGAAGTGGGATGGACAGGACAAGGACGGAAGAAAGTGGGTCCTTGTGACATTTACTACCGGGGCTATATAAAAGAGCGCAAATTTGGTGTCGATTTCGTGGTGGGGGGAGAGACTACGTCGCCGAGTACTGGTAGATGAACGTCTCGTCACAACTCACATCAGAACAAAATATTTTAATACTACACCCCGACGGAAGAAAAGAACGATGTGACCAAACATGCTTTTTTGGAGCGCCTCGAGCACAGTTATGAGCGCTGTCCCCACCACGATGTCGAAATTGTGCTTGGTGACTTCAACGCTAGGGTGATCAAGGAAGGTATCTTCGGCTCAGCTGTCAGAAAATTCAAACTCCACGACGAAACATTCTCAAATAGGTTGAGACTGATCAACTTAGCGGGGCCTGAAATATGGTTGCCTGTAGCACTAGATTCCAACACATGAAAATTCACCAAGCTACTTGACTGTCTCCAGACCGAAAAACTCTCAACCAGATCCATCCTGTTTTAAGAGGGTGTTAACCAAAGGTCGGTCAGTTGGTAAGTTTCAATTTGACTTTGTTATATCTAAAATTATTTTATTAGTCTACTTTTCAAATCATAGAACGATCGGCTAAAATGGAGACGAGAAAACACAAGATAGCTGAGAATAGATCAGACAAAATTACACCACCAACGCAAACAGAAATTCGCCATGTGATTCTCCTCGGGTTTCGGTATAATTTACAGCCAATACAAATATTCAGCGAATGCCAAATTACAAGGAACGATTCGTCTTTAAAGAATATTTTTAAGTGGTTCCGAAGATTCCACACCGGACATTTTTCCGTAGAGGACGAGCCTCGAGAAGGTTGACCAAAATCTTCCACTGAAGAAGTCAATGTAGCTCTGGTGAAGTCCAAAATTGACGACGCACGATTGACACAATAAACAGCAACTTTAGTAAAGTCGTACTAAGTACGATACAGAAACCAAACAGCAGTCCATGGTATGGAGCCCAATAGGAGCAAATCTACCCGTAAAATCTAAGTAACAAATATCAGCAGCAAAAGTAGAAATTATACAAAAAGATAAGGCAACTTACAGAAGGTTTCAATTGATGACGATGGGAAAGTTGTTCCGTTACCCGACTATGACCACGTTCGAATAGCGATTGTTAAAAAGCAACAATGTGTCGAGGATCGAAGTTAAATCTAACGTTAATTATTCAAATTCGTACTACATCTCCAGCAATTCACAAACTTATGGGTTTTCCCTCGTGCTTACAAATTCATATACATATACATAAAACTTATATGAGAACATAATACATACTCGTATTTAAATTGAACATGAGTTTAGAAACAAACTTCGCCGTTGTCGCTCAAAACTTTCATTCACACGATTGTAAAACACCTACAGTTACACAATGCTCTTACTTCCTATCCATTGTTTGTCTGTTTTCCTGTCGCCTGCTTGGTTTGCTTCTTCAACTTCGACGTATTGTTCTTGAGCAGCTGTGACGATAAATGCATAACATATAATATATGAAAATCTAAACTAGGGGTTTTCTAGAGGAAGTAGTTTCATGCCACTTTTTATGCTATTACATTTGGTACACTATGTTAGGATTACAAAAAATGTGACGCTAATCGAAAAATTTCAATCGATTTAGTAGAAACATTTTGAAATGTTATCAGTAAAGCAGTTATTAAATAAAATTTGATTTCGTTTTTACCAGAAACGAAAGGCTGCTGTTAATGTTAAATCGTTAGCAGATAATGTTAAACGTTAACAAATAATGTTAATTCGTTAACAGATAATGTTAAATCGTTTACAGATAATGTTAAATCGTTAACAGATAGAACATTGAAGTGTGCTGTTAACGCCATAGCAGGGAGTCATTTTAAAATTAACATTTACGATGAATTTGTGCGCTCGTTTCGATAACATTCATAAATACATAACTTCGGCAAGAATTTGAATGAATCCTTAAATGGATTCGTATAACTTAACTGCTGGTAATTAATTTGAAAATCATGCATTAAATCATTTGTTGGGTTACTACAAACATCTTTTCGAAGTTAAAATAATAAGTATGTATTTTCACACACCAATATATGAGCCTGTGTAACCGCGAGTGTGTATTGAATTTGCTCCAGTCGTCACATGCTAATTGCATCTTCTGCTTTTCGAACTTTGTTTAACGTTCATTTCTTTATTCTTGATGATAGCTTCTTTCATCTTATTGTGTCTCTGTATCTTATATCGAGAACTCTAAATTGGTTTAACACTGCCAGTGGGGTGTGTGTTTATGAACTACTTGAATTTGTCACCTGATATTGTTGCACATCTTATTAAATGTATTACATAATTTTCATAACAATATAAATAAGAATTTTAACTTGAAACCGCATATCTGAATAAATTAGTTCTATGGGAGCCATGTGATACAGTATTCCGAATCGATTCAGCCATGTTTGTCTGTCTATCCGTCGGATCTAGCTCGCGCTCACCCTCTATATCGTAATTTAGAATTAATTTTGAAAGGCGTGGCACCACCTACTTTAATGTCTAAAAGTTTACCTTAGAATCCACTGGACAGAGGACAAATATTTGATACTTATATTCCTATGATCTGGTATAAACTCTGGTGGAATGTTGGTGCGATGGATTTCCCGCTTCAGTCAAGGTCTAATGTTTAAAACATTAATTATCAGAATTTAACTAAAACAGATAGTTATACTAATTGCAACAAATGTTCTATATAGAGTGCCAGTCCCAGGTCTAGAAATAGACCTACCTTTATCAACGCTTTTTATGAGGTTTAAAAGAGCTTTAATATCCAGTTTTGATACCTTAATTAATCCCTTGAACTGTAGCGCTCATGCCTTACTCCATGCAATGCCTGCATGTTTCATTACTACTAATGCCCGTTCAGCTCGTGTCTGATGCCAGTGGGTGGTGATCTGTCATTAGTGATAGTCTTTTCGAGACCGCATGAGTTTTCTGGGCGGTTTTGAAAGCCTTTCTAGACATTCCATTTCACCTTAATTTTTCTTTCAGCTGTTTCTGTAATTTCATTTTTTAGTATATTTGGTAGCCAGACGTATGGTAATTTTGAAAATTCCATTAACTATTTCGTTTGCCACAATACCCTTGAGCCCAGAAACTCACACACACTGATGTGTGCCTTCCCGTTTCTAAGAAAGCATTTTGGATGTTGGCACATAAATTGAGGCTCCCTTTGTGATTTTCTGCGCTGCCAACTTTTTTTTGTAGATTTCCCTACCACGGAGACCTCCGTCAGGAAAAAACTGCATTATTTCGGAAGCTTGAAGCGCAAAAGATTCTGGCTCCCAATCTCTCAGTAATCAGTGGACCATAACAGCTTCGATTTGCTTGGTTTTTGTCTAGATTAACACATACTTTACTAAACATCCGGGAAGAGGATAAAAAGCCGGCGGATCGACGAAAATAGGATCAAATTCTAAGGGAATTGTTGAAGCTTGCGCTTAACAGGACACCACCCTAATATTCTGTGCGCACCCTAATGCGACTTTCTCCAGCTCATGCAGCTATATAAGCCTTGCTTGCCAAGAAAAAGGCGAGATTTCTAACAAGCGAATCGGCGAGCGCGCACGGGGCGACAAAGTTAAAATTAAATAAAATAATTTATATTCATATATAACATATATTCATAAAGACAATAACATACTCAAAAAATTTGTAACACACAAATACAAACCCAAACCCATTAAACTTTAATTAAATTATTTTCTTGTTTTATAAGCTGCTAATTTACAAAATAAACCTTCAATCAAACCTTTATAATTAATAATAAAATAAACATTTGTACAATTTAAATCCGAAACGCGAGGTGTTTTATTTCGGAAGGCTAACGAAGGGACCCTCGCGTGAACAGGAATATTTTAAGCTTATTGAGCTCGCACATTAGTTTGTAGAAAATTTATATAAATAAATGTACATATTATATAATGTTTGTGAGGGTAGAGGTTTCTGTTTGTCAGAAAATATTTATCTTGAAATACACCGTGTCGGAAAGTACAAATGACGACAAATAAATTATGATTATGATAAAAGCGCAAGCCAGGCCGCTGAAAATGTGTGAAGTAGTGTTAGGATCCTGGTACTGAAACAGTGAGCCATGTACAATTTTGGTTTCGTAGATTTCTGGTAGTACTAGATTCCAGCTGTCCCCTGACCGAAAAACAATAAACGGAAGACATGTCTCCAATGCTCTTGTCGTGCGTACACTCCGAGGACCCTACATCGACTCGGACCACTATCTTGTTGCAGCGAAGATACGCATGGGCGACGTCGAAAAGCTGCATCACAACGAACTGCCAAACGAGTGGAAACTCGGCTTGCACTCTCTCAGAGAGAGATCACTCATCAGCAACTCGGTATACGGGGCAGGACGGCATTTTAAGCTCCCTACTCACAGCTGCAAACGAAACTATTGGATTTCGCAAAAATCGGAAAGAGGCCGAAATGCGTGAGTATGAAGAGCCTGCCTGGAATAATGCTCGAAAATTCCATGAAAAGATACGACGACTTACAGAAGGTTTCAAGACCGAAGCAGACTCCTGTAGGACACAAACAGGTGATCTAGCAAATGATGCCCAGAGTATATTGAATTTATAGAAGGCACACTTCTCCAGCCTGCTGAATAGCTGTGAAAATGGAGTATCCGGAGATGGTGAACCCGAAACACTATTCGATGACGATGGAAAAGGCGTTCCATTACCTGACCGTGAAGAAGTCCGATCGCCTACTTAAAAAACAACAAAGCGGCTGGAGCTGACAGTCTTCCGGCAGAAATATACACGCCAAAACCACACCACAAAACTTATACGGCTGTGTAAACTGACGCTAGACAATACCAGAAGCGCTGTCAGAACTGGGAAGGACCTCTTCGAGTCGTTCGTTACCAAACGAGGTTTCAGACAGGGTGATGACTTAGCGCATGACTTTTCTAACTTATTGCTGGAGAAAATAATTCAAACTGCAGAGCTAAACAGAGAAGGTACAATCTTCTATAAGAGTGAACAGCTACTTGCGTACACCGATGAAATTGACATTATTGGCCTCAACAACCGCGCCGTGAGTTCTGCTTTCTCCAGACTGGATAAGGCAGCGAAGGATATGAGTCTGGCAGTGAACGAGGGTAAGACGAAAGATCTCCTGTCAACGCACAAATAGTCATCGCATTCGCGACTCCGCTCCCACGTCACTGTTGACAGTCATAAATTCAAGGTCGTCGATAGTTTTGTCTATCTAGGGATCAGCATTAACACCAACAACAACATCAGCCTGGAACTCCACCGCAGAATCATTCTTGCCAACAGGTGCTACTTTGGATTAAGTAGGCAATTGAAAAGTAAAGTCCTCTCTCGGTGAACGAAAACCAAACTCTACAAGTCCCTCGTCATTCCCGTCCTGCTATATGGTGCCGAAGCATGGACGATGACAACATCTGATGAGTCGGCTCTAGGAGTTTTTGAGAGGGAACTTTCACGAACGATTGATGGCCCTTTTCGTATTTGCAACGGAGAATACCGCAGACGATGGAAGGATGAGCTGTACGAGTTATACGGCGGCATTGAATTCAGCGAATCAAGAAACAGCGGCTATGCTGATTATGTCATGTTGTTCGGATGGATACGAATACTCCATATTTGAAAGTTTTCGATGCAGTACCCGCCGGTAGAAGCAGAGGAGAGAAAGACTTCCACCCCGTTGGAAGGACCAGTTAGAGAAGGACCTGGCTGTACTTGGTATTTTTAATTGGTACCAATGAGCAAAAAGAAGAAACGAATGGCGCAATGGTGTTTACTCGACGCGTAAGCGATGTCTGCGCCAGTAAAGTAAGTAAGTAAATAAGTAATCTTGATATAAAAGATGCTGCGCGGTGTGGAAGGCCAATTGTCGAAAATGTGGACAAGATTATGAAAACCTGGTCAGGTCTGATCATCAGGCGAACGCTGTTTGGATTGCCTTGGAGCTAAACATTGTACAAAAAACAGTTTGGAACCCCTTAAAAAAGGCTGCATACACATGAGTTTACCAAGGCAAGAACACAAAAACAAAAAGCCACATGTAATTTCTTTGAGTAATTTGGGGAAATGGAAGTAAGAAGAAGCAATCATATAATGTGATAATTCGCTTTCTATAAGTTCGCCTTGGAGTTAACGAGAAAAACTGCTCAAGGGCTGAACTTTAACCCACGTATCGCTGCTGAATAGTTACAAAATCAAGCCACATGAAGTGGATGATGAGTGGTGATGAATAGTGGATCATCTAGAGGAACAATACAGAATTGACGTCCATGAAGGATTTGTTGTGTGTTTAGTGGGATTGCCATGTAATCGTTCACTATGAACTGCTCCCCTACGGTCAAACACTTAACTCGTTCCTGCACTGTCAGCAATTGGACCCTCTGAAGGCAGCAACAACACAGAAGCAGCAAGCTTTGGCCAACAGGAGGGGAATTGCGTTTCATCAGGATAACGTCAGACCACAAACATCGACAGTGACTCGTCAGAAGTTCTGCAAGCATGGTTGGTTGGTTCTTAAGCATCTACCTTATAGGCCATACCTCGCGCCAAGTGATTACCGTCTGATTCTGTCTATGGCGAGTGAATTGACTGATGAAAAAGTCGCCTCAAGAGAAGCCTGTGGATATTAATGGTCCCAATCGTTTGCCAATAGGGACAAGGCTTTCAATGGCAAGAAGTTAGGCAGAAAAACAGGTCAAATTTGACATAAATCCGATAGTTCTAACTATGGTAAATAAAGCCTTCAGCCGATATAATAGATTATTTTTTTAATATTAACTAAATTTTGATGAGAAATATTTGAATCGATCGATAAAGATGAAATCATGATGAAATTCAGTTCAGTCTTTGCTGCTGGGGCTATGCGAGTAGCATTAGGATTGACTTTAGTTCTAAATACATACATACATATACTTTTGTATGTTTGTACGCACTACTGCCACAGCGGTATTTTGCAAAAGCAAAATGTTTAGTTGCACTCATTCTTGGGTATTCAAATGTTTGGTATATTCTTTGTTCGTTTTGTAATCGCTTCAGTATTATCCAACGCATCCGCGTTGGGACCTACTTTCATAGCCATTTTTCAACCACTAAAACCATCATCGTGCATTTGATATGAGCAAACCCGTCAACAGCTAGAATATATGCCGCACACAAATCTACACACTCTTAACCGCAATCCGACTTGCATCAAACCATACATACATACATACATACATACTTACGCATATATGTATGTACATATTCCCACACGTATGAAAGGTATTGTAATGTTGCCACCCACACTACAGCCGCTTCACCAGCTGTACAACCACAATAACAAAGTGAATATATGTATGTATGTACCTACAATCTGCCACAGAAGTTAGCGAGCTCCATTGCTCCCACACCCAACCAACCCATCACTGACTCAATTCAAACATAAGCCACCAAATGCCACCACAGCTTGTATCAGTTGTCATACCATTTGTCAAAACAGCCACGTATACTCCTCCTTCACGAGGGCATTGCGCATGTGCTGCACTACTGTTGGCATTTAAAATTACATTTTTGCTGCCCTATTGCAAATTAGCAGAAAAAATACGATCCACCATGTGCTAAACAAGCTGTTTGCCACCCAACACGTGGTGGATGCTATTCGAGCGCCAAACACGGCTGCTCAGATTACCATCCACATTTTTCGAAATTCGAATATTACATTGTTCGCATGTGGTCGTTCGTTAGGCGCTCCAAACTCAACGTTTTTGCTCTCGTACGACAGTGCGTATGAGCCGAGTTGCAAGCCGAAATGCCAAGCAGCTCATCGTGCAGCATTCGAATTGGTCCAGTCTTTGCTGCTGGGCCAATACGAGTTGGATTAGGATGCCGTGACTTCAGTTTCTTTATGTCGCTGCTGTAAATTGGACGCGTGAAAGAGGCCAAAACGGAAGCGAGTGTCAGAGCAAAGTGAAATTTTGTGAGAATCTAAATAATAACAGTAATTATATCTTCTATAAAATACTTTTGTTTTAGTGGCAGTAAAAAAATACAAAACGGCAGAATAAATTTTAATGGCCAATAAATAATCGCTGTTCTGAAAAATATTTGCAAAATAAGAACAAAAAGAAATTCTGAAAATGTTTGCAAAATTTAAAAATTATTTACAACGTGTTGTTAATAGAATTTTCGAAAACAAATCGGATACAAGTGTAATATTGAAAACAGTTAGTGCAGAAGAATCTCAAAAATAAAATTCCATGCATTATTAAGCAGAAGGTTTACAGATATTGAAGTGTGCACAGATTTAACTGTAATGTTCAGTGAAAAAGTAAAAATTTTGAAGTGAAACCTAAACAATCGCAATGAAACTGTTTTCAAACCTCAGTACTACCAACTTCTCCACGCTCCCGCTCAGCAAATATGAAAAAATGGCTATCGTTCTCTTGCTGATCAGTTTGCTTGTTAAAGGTAATTCGCTTCAAAGTGACCGTAAAAAGAGGTTATATTTTTCAAACATTAAACTTTGGTTTTTAAATTAGGCTTACTGCAGTCTAAAAGATCAACATTTTCTAGCTGTAAATACTAAGTATAAGAAAGAATACTATAAGGTCATGTTGATAGATCAGCATTTTAATTAATTAAATTTTAACAAATAATAATTCATCAATTTAATTAACTGGAAATAACTAAATGCTATCCAATAATTTAATTAATTAAAAAAACTTTTGCTACCCTGTTACGAGAGAAATACGTAAAGGGTTTCCCAATAAAAGGTGTTATTTGGTATCCAAAAAAAAAAACATATTTTAAGATAAATGATCAGATGCCAAATGGCATCGATGGTTCCGTTGCCTGTGTGGCACGCAGCGCCATCTTGTTGAAAATTAACGTTATGAAGATCAACACGATCCAATTACGGCCTTGAAAAATCATTAATCCCCTCTCGATAGTGCAATCCATTCAACGTACATAACTATTGCTCCAGCATCACGTTCGAAAAACTAAGGTCCAATGAATCCGCCGATCATAAGTCGTACGAAACATTTATACATTGAGAAGCGAGACAACAAATCTTGGGTTTTCATATGAAATTCCAGATGATTTTCATGCACTTCAAGGACGCACTAAGCAAAGACACGACGTTGTTTTATTACTAGCGTAGTTTTTAATTGTCAAATGTCAAAAAAATACAGCTTCAAAAGTGGCATCTACCATAATAACAGGCTATTCAAATTAATATCTTTTATTGGAAATAGAGCAGAAAATATCAAATTTGATAAATAGCATGATTTCCTGTAGAGTTGTTTTGGTTTTTACACATTTTTGAAATTATAATTCGTCGCCTTGTTCTTTCAAATAATGAGCACAAGTAAAGGGTCATTTATTATTTATGCAATAAAGGGCCTTAAGGATCTGTCTCTCGTTCTTTAAGTGCGACTCGATTACATAGAAAGATGATATTTTGTACTAAAAACAGATAATGGAAGAAGTGTTAATGACTTAAGTCTGTAGTGTTGGAGCTCATAACAATTTTGGTTCAGTTGATTCCGTACCGGTAATTTTTATGTAAAAGATGCTCCCCGATGTAGAAGGGCTATTGTCGAAAATGTCGATAAAATATTGGAAATCGTTGAGTCTGACCATCGAGCGAGCACCGTTCCCATTGCCCAGAAGCTAAACATGGCACAAAAAACTGTGTGCTGTCAACAACTGGGCCCTCCGAAGGGAGAAATAGCCCAGAAGCGCCCAGTTTTGGCCAGTAGGGAAATTGTTTTTCATCTTGACAACGCCAGATCACACAAATTGATAGTGACTCACCAGCTCCGAGCGCTTGGTTCGGAGTTTCTTATGTATCAACCTCATAACTCTGATTTCTCACTAAGTGATTACCATCTGTTCCTGTCTATAGCGAATGATTTGCTTGTTGAAAAATTCGTCTCAAGGGAAGCCTGTGATATTCGACTGTCTTAAATTTTATTGCTAACATGGACCAGGGTTTCTATGAGAAAGGCATAATGGCATAACCTTCAAAATGACTAAAACTTATATAGTTTAACGGCATATATTTGACATTAATCGGTTAATTCCAGCTATGGTAATAAATCATTTAATTTAATGCAAAAATAATGGATGTTTTTTACTTGACTAATATTAATAATTTTTAGTTTATTAAGCGTTTAAGAAGTTTTTGGCTAGCTTGGCTGTTGAAGTTTTTAAATTTTCTTTCGATTTGACAAGATTTATTTGATAAAAATGTTATTAATTCCTATGAAAGTCAAACTAACAATAGTGAATTTTTTAAATGAGCCCGAGTTGCTGCCTTAGATATATTTACTTTGGGCTGATAACTATTGAATACAGTTAGTTTTGTGTCTGTGCTCCTTAATAAAATTGCATTTTTTTGTGTAAAAAATCTTGCAGCCTAATGTTGAATATCGGAAAACAATACCTCTTGTACCGTGCTTAAAACCTTAGATACATTTGAAGGTTGAGCTTAAGGAAAGATTAAAAAGATGTTGAAAACAATAATTTTTCACCATAAAGATAAGGGGTTACATACTTGCACAATGTAAAATTTATATTCTACAAAAAATATTACATTTTGTACTTTCGACGCTGAAATTCTTTTCCCCTGTTTAATAATACCATCTCGTTTATATGCAATCTAGAACTGTTTAATCATTACGTTTTTCGTTTTTTTTTCAAACTTATCAACATTTTGTCAAATAAATAATGTTCCTATAATAAATAGTACATCAAGAGCAGGAGCCCACTGTTGTCAAACACACATGCGTCATTCTATAAATCTTAGAAGTTTGTCTACGCACTTCTCCAACTTAGGAAAGAACGATGAGGCGAATAATTATTTTGATTAGTGGTTACTTAGGCAGATAACAGGAGTCAAAGATACAAAAGCAGCACCTCAAAAACATTAAAGTATAAAGCTCACGTTTTTGATATTTTATTTAGAATTATGTTTAAAACTTCTTCAAAGATTGTCGGTATTTTTTAATGGGTTAAACCCCCTGCCGGACAGCTTCAAGTTCTGAAGAATTGTGCTGAAATTAACGTCATAGGATTTTTTTTATTTTATTTATTTTTTTAAATTTTTATTTTTTTTGATTTGAAATGTTATTGTTGAAGCAGTTATCAAATAAATTTGATTTCGTTTTTACCCGAAATGAAATGATGTCGTTAATGTTAAATTATATAGATTATGTTAATCGTTAACATTGAAGTGTGATGTTAATATCATGGCAAACAGCTTTTTTTTTAACTTTAACGATAACATTTCGGTAAGTTTATTTTTCATACTAACTTATCGAAATGACATCGTTTCTTTAGTTAAGCATATCTGAAAAGTAAAAGTTTATATTCGAACTAGAAAACTTACTAAAATGGAAAATTTTTTTGTTTTTTTTTACTTTTCTATTGTATTTTACCATTATAAGTAGGAAAGTTTACCTATTTTGCGAAAGCAGGGATCAAAAAATGAATATATTGGTACTAGTTCTTAATAACCGGTAAAATGTATTCATATAATTAACGTTGTATTCGTAAAATGCGGTTGTCTTTAGATTCAGAAAAGGTTTGGAAAAGGTATAAACAAAAAATTGTACGCCTTAAAAACTTTATTTAACTTACACTCCAAAAGGAAGTGGATTGTTAATTTTTATTTTTAGACATCTTACGATCACCTGGGTATACATTTTAAGACCATGGGCATGCGAAACATACTTCGAAATGAACGACCATTTCAAATGCTATACGAATACCAGTGTAATCCATGAAAAATTATGCGATTTTCAAGAATTTTTTGAAAGAAAGTGCTCATCAATAGAAGGCTTTGAAGTTTTTTGGCCATATATAAAATATACCTCAAATTTTCTGCTTTATTTTAAGATTTTTCAAAAATATTGGAGTGATTTGCTGTCTTCAGAGGCGCCAAAAAAAAGTTCCCCCAACTGCTGACCTACGATTCTGGAAAAATATTAGAATTGAAAAAAGTTCTGAAAAACTATAAATTTTTTTGGTAAAAATTGTGGCTTTTTATGCAAAATTAACAATTTTCAGCTAATCAAAAGGATCATAGGTCATTGTAAAGTAAATGTATTCAAGTATACTCAGTTTCAATTTAAATTTCTTCTTTAGTTATGATGTCAACAATTTTGATAAATGTCGTTTCGAGAAAAACACG